>VZRE01014039.1:1129-11451 GCA_013396775.1 Cephalopterus ornatus
GTGTGCAGCTCCGGGGCGCCCGCTGCGGGGGACACAGGTGAGCCCGCGCCGCCGCCGCTGCCTCCGCCCCCGCCCCGGCCCCGGCTCACCGCAGCGGAATTGCCCGTCCCGCGCCCCGCGCAGGGCCACGCCGCGCAGCTGCCGGGGGAACGCGCACGCCGTCCGCTCCGAGATCTGCGCCGAGCGGTTGCGGGCCCAGGGCAGCACCCAGCGCAGGTTGCAGTCACACGTCAGGTACTCGGTGGCAAAGTCCCTGCAAGGGACGGCATCACGGGGTCACCCACCAGCCCTGAGACCCTCGGCAGGGATCTCCCCGTTCCCTTGGTGCCGAAATCCTGGGGCACGAACTCACACGACTTTCAGGGAGGGGAGCTCATCGAAGACGCCGGGTGGGAGGCTGGAGAAGATGTTCCCGGACATGTTCCTGCAGGACAGGAGAGAAAAGTGGCATGGAGGGGACCGAGGACCTGCTGGGAGAGGGGACACCTCTCTGCCCCCTCGCTGTGCCCACACACTGCCCCCCTCTCAGGAGCCAGGGGAGAGGGCCAGCCAGGATGTCCCCAGGGAGCTACTTACAGCCGGAGGAGGTTGGGGAGCCCCTGGAAGACGCTGGCACTCAAGCAGCCGATGCGGTTGTTGGAGAGATCCCTGCAAGGTGAGCGGAGGGACCGTCAGGGCTGGGGACACCCCGCTGACCCCGCTGTCCCCAGGGCCAGCCCCATGTGCTCCCAGGGGGTTGTGCTGGCACTTACAGCCGCTTCAGCTCGGGGAGGCCGAGGAAGGCGCCCGGCTGGACCGTGCTGATCAGGTTGTTCTTCAGGTCCCTGTGGGGAGACAGACACAGACCTCAGGCTGTGACATGGGGAGCCCGGGGGGGCCCAGGGCACTAGTGCACCTAATCCACTCCCAGCCCCCAGATTCTTCCTCAGCCCCCCCAGCACTGCAAACACCTTACAAGAGCCTCATTAGCAGTTTTCCATCCCATTTCCCTCTCATTATCTCTCTGATGGGTGCAGGGAAGGCACGAGGCTCCTCGCTGCTCCCGGGGGGGTGCCAGCCCCTCGGCACGCTCCGAGCACACCAAGGAGCACCACGTGCCTGTGCACATTGGCATTGGCTGCCAGCATTGGCCCCACATGGCTTCCAGAACAGCCGTATCCCGGCAGGTTATCTCCCGCATGTGGGATAAGAGCATGGCCCTGGACGGGCTCTGTGTCCCTTAGGAAGCTCATTTGGGTGATTAGCCTGATTGCAGGCACGTATCTAATCGGGGGCTGGTCAGGCTGCCAGCAGGGCTGGGAGCACCGGTGGCATCAGCCGCTCCATCCAGCCCCTGGGACCCGAGGCAACTCCTGCCGAGCACCGGCACTGGCTGGGAGAGGAAATGGGATCCATATGGATCTGTGTTTATTTATAGCAATCTCCACGGAGCTTGGCGCTGGGTCTCCCGCTGCTCCGCCTGCGGCCCTGGGGACACCCCATCAACCACAGCCCCGCTGCAGAGCCGGGAGCCAGTGCCTGAGGTGAGGAGCGGTGCAACCCCTTCCAGCAGAGCCAGGGTGCAGGGGGTGGGAGTCCAGCCAGAGAGACATGAGAGGCCCTGCAGGGAGAGGAAACGCAGCCGGCGTCATCCCGGCCCCACTCGGCTGATGCAACGGCTCTGCACACGCCTGCCTTCCCCGGCGTTCCCGAGGAGCACATGCACGTCCCGGCAGCTCCCAGTGCCAGCAGTGCAGGCGGGTGTGCAGGCAGGTGTGCACAGGTGAGCGCTGGTGCTGAAGGAACAGCTCCACTCACCTGTACCGCCATCACCCGCTGCACCAACACCAGCCACGCTGCAAACACCCACCTCAGCCCAGCTCAGACAGGGGCAGATGAAGGGACAGAGTCTATCTCTGTCCCTTCTGTCACCCGCCGAGCCCCCTCGCAGCCCCCCGGGGCCATTCCCAAGCGGGGCTGTGCTAATGAGGGCGCGCGGCCGCCGCCACATACCGGCCCCGCTCAGACTCATTAATCTCATTACGCCGCTACAAATCACCGGAGATTCCAAGCCCAGAGGGGCAGTGGTCCATGGGGGCACAGCTGAGACCCCGGGAATTGGTTCTCCCCATCACGCTGGGACTCTGAAGCGCCCACGGTGGGTACTCAGGGTGAGCAGGGGCCCTGCGAGCCCCAAGATGAGAAGCAAGGGGGTCCCGGAGTCCCCACTGCATCCCCACCACACCAGCTGGACTCTCCACGGGGCACGTCTGTGCCGTGGCCCCAAACCGACCTGATGAAAACAATTGTGGCTCCTGTCAAGGGCAATCAAGCGCTGCACAGGGAGATGCGGCCAGCCTGGGGTGGGAGAGTGCTGCCCATGCTCCCTGGACCCCTCTGACCCCTTGGTGAGCAGGAGGTGACCTGGGGCAGCTGCTCTCCCAGGGCACAGGGACCTTTAGGAGGATCTCGGACACCCCAGGGGCTGCAGAGTCGGGGCCCTCCCCAGGAGCGGCCTCACTGCTTCACAGCATTAATGAGAGCTCGGTGCCAGGGGCAGGAGCTGACCCCAGGCCTGGACCCACACTGGGGAGGACTTGGCCATGTGGGATGGTGCCCCCAAGGTGACTGCTTCCCACTCACCCCAAAACCAGTCCCGTGGGGATTTCCACGGGAGCCCGCAGGGCGCAGGAATGCGCGAGACCTTGGCAGGGAACAAAACGCCCTCAGTGCTGGTCCCTGCGCCTGCATACCTACAGATCAAACCCATATGGGGGCCATAAATCTCCCCTCCTCGCAGCTCCCTCCATAGAGATGCCTTTCATGGAGAGATAAGAAAGTTGACTTTGTTCGGGGGGACAATGTCGCTTTTCATACCGGCCCTCACGGAGTGCGGCCCCCCCCCGGTGCCTCCTGCACCGCCGCAGCTCCCGGGGTCCCTGGGATGCCCGTGGGTGCCAGCGGCAAATTCTGTGCCCTGGTGCCGGTCCTGCCGCAGCTCCCAGGAGAGGCACCAGGAGCGGGATGTGGGTGCTGATGCCAGCACCCGCTCCATTCACTCCCCACGGAAGCCCTGCCTGCACCCCGCTGCACCCCACCCTCCTGCCCGCCGGGCACTCACAGCTTCTCCAGAGCCCGCAGCCCGAAGAAAGAGCCGTTCTCCAGCACTGTGATCTTGTTGTTGCTCAGCAGCCTGCGGGAAGAGCAAAGGGAGAGGGGCAGCCTCGTTACCTGACCTGCTGTGGACCCCTGGCCATGCCCTGGTGACCTGGGGGCTGGGGGGGAGTGGGAACAGCCTGACCCCCACTGTGAGAAGCCAGAGCCCCAGCTGTGCCACTGGAAGGAGGGGAACTCTTAGGGACAGGCTTGCACGGCCAGGTGGGACCATGGGATGCTCTGTATGGTACACATGCCATGGAACACCATTTGGTCCCTGTGCCAGCTCTTGGGGTATCACCTGGGAGCTGCACGGGTGGGCAATGACCCCCACCCCAGCACCGAGGGCACCCCGAGGACCTGCAGCCAGGAGGGGACCCCCCAGCTCCTGCTGGTTGCAGCACTGCGGCCACCCCAGGAGCCTCCCACTGCTGAGATTCTATTCCAAAATAAACAGCTTTGCTGGCCAAAGGGGCCCTTGTGGGGAGACGGGGAGCGGACGGAGGTGCACCAGCACCCGATGATTAAGCCAGGACCTCATTAAAGCTGCAATTAGCAGAGCTAGACGCGGCTCTCGGGGACCGGCGGTGCCTCCCGGGCGGCCGCGTGGGCACCGGCGACGCCAGCGCCGGCAAATGTGACCCGGAGGCAGAGCCGGGGCAGGCGGCGGCCGGGGCCGGGAGGGCACCCGGGAGCCTCGGCCGGGGGGAGGCGCGGGGAAAAAAGGGCTCATTGAGGGGCTGTTTACACACGGCGGGCCCGGCGGCCGGGCTGAATGGGGGCTGTGTGCTGCCAGCCCGTCCCGCCCGGAGGCGCAGCCACGCTCGGCTCACGGGCACGACCAGACCCGGCTCGGGGGGAGGCTGCCAACCCCCCCGGGCTGGCTGGGAGGGAAGGGCCGGGGTCCGGCAGCGCGGCCCCCGCATCCTGTGCTAATGAGGAGCCGCCACCGGGCACCGGCGCGTCCGCGGGACCCTCGCCCCGGCCGGCGGGGAGCGGAAGCGTCCGGCAGCCCCGACGGCCGCAAATTGCTTCCACACGCCGGCGGCCGGAGCTGCCGGGGCCGGGGCCGTGCCTGACCCTTTCCTCCCTTGCCGGGACGCCTCTGTGCTGGGGCTCGGCTCGCCCCAGCAGCCAGCGCGGTGCCGGCTCAGCCCAGGACCCTTTCCAGAACAGGGGGCAGCAGGGATGTTTCCAGAGCACCGCCACTCCCAGTAGAGCCCCAGCTCCGGGCCACAGCAGCCCCTCAGTGCGCCCCAATTCCCCGTCACGGTGTCAGCGGGGGCTGTTGCTCAAGGCCCCAGCGGCTCCAGGAGGTTTCCATTCCAGCAGCAGGAGATTTCACAACCCAAAGCACTGGCTGTGCAGGGGGACACAGCCATGGCCGTGCCCCAGTGTGGTGGGCAGAGGCGGGGGGGCTGGAGCACCGGGGAGCTGCACCCCCGTGGGAATGCAGCTCCAGGTGGTCCCAGGCCGAGCCCGGGGACACTCTCTCTGTTCTCGGACCCCCGGGACCATCTGTGCCTCTGCCATTCCACAATTCCCGCCTTAAAAGGCAACGTTCCCACCATCCGATGGGATCAGCCGCCCCTGTGATCCTCAGCCAGGGATGCTCTCCCTGGGGGCCACCTCGACAAAGCCACCCCTGGAGCCCCTCCAGAACTGGCACAGTGTGGGACACCCTGAGCTCCAGGCACTGCCCACGCCTGAGCTTCCCCAAAGAGAAGAGATTCTTGCTCAAAACGACGCCAACAGCAACAGTTTGCCCCAAACTTTTCTTTCCTGGTAAAACTCTTCCCGGGTAGGGATCCTGGCTCTTGTCTTCCCTGTCCCACAGAAGCCAGCCGGTTCACACTCCCCTGTTACAACCCACATCCTCCAACACGGGTTTGTTTTGTTTTCTCCAGTTTCATGGGTATTATGTTCCCAGTTGTTTTCTGTTCATTTTTTTTGGGGGGGGCGGGGGTGTTGTTTTGGTTTTTTTCCTAGGAAGTTCTCATCAGGCTCCACGGGACTTTCCATTTCCCAGAGTTCTGCAGGCAGCAGAGTCCTGTTCAGGCCCTCACCACCGTTCCCTCACAGGAGATTAACTGAGAATCCCCAAAATACTATGGGATCAGTGTGTCTGCTGGGCCACCCTCACCCAACACAGGCCAGCAGACCCCGAGCCACACTGGGGACCCCACACAGGGACCCAGCCCTTGGCATGCAGGGAGAAAACCAGACCCCCCAGCTGGATTTCAAACCCCAAGAGCTGCCCCGGGGAGGAGGGATCACCTGAGGGGGAAAGGGGATGGGAGGCTGGAAGCTGTCCCCCTGCTCGCTGTGGCTGAGCTGCTGTCAGGGGGCTGGGAGCACCGGGCAGGGCCTGCAGTGGCTCCCAGATACTTGCCGAGGTTTGGGGGTGCAGAGGGGACGTGGTGTCCTCACATCCCATCCATCCACAGGCCTGGCAGGCCATGGAAGCACAGCTGTGGCCCCCTGAGCAGCCCCATGGCTCCAGCCCAGGCTGGGACCCCTCAGCTCAGCAAGAGGAACCCCCAGCCCGGGCTTGGAGCGATATGCCGGGTGGGAAGGGCTGGGGACCCCCCCAGACCTCAGTGCCCGACCATCCCCACGCCTCTCCCACCCAAAACGGCGCCTTCATCCTGCCCAGTGCCCTGAGACCCTCCGGCCCCGCGGAGCGTGGGCGGGCGGGGGGCTCCCGCCGGGGACAGCCCCGCCACGGGGACAATAATCGGCTAATTGAGCGGTGGCTGGAAAAGTCCCTCCGGACAATGCGAGGATTAAGGACCAGAGCGTGGAGTCAAACGGAAACGACGGGGGTACGTGGTGGGGACGGCGGAGAGAGCCCCGAGGAGCATCCTCCCATCCCGGGGGATCCAGCCCTGGAAGGGGTGCAGCATCCGCGCTCCAACCCCCCTCCGCACCAGGGCTGTGGGGGGCTTGGAGCCCACGAGGCTGCCGGCAGAGAGATACAGACCCCTTCTTCTTCTCTTTTTTTTCATCTCAAAAAGAGGAGCCAAAAGCGGAAAAAAAAAAAACAAAAAAACAAGATTGTTTTTTCAAGCGTGCTGGAATCCACTTGGATAAATAACAGCTCCAGAAACTGGGCTGCTGAAACAATAAACTTCCTCTGGACCCAACCAAAAAAGGACGCGGGGAGACGGTGGCTCCCCAGCCCGGGCAGGGAAGGAGCGGCGCGGAGGTTCCTGGGGGGGCCGCGGTGGGGGCGGGGACCCGGCCCGGCTCCGCTCTCCAAGTGCATTAATTCAAAGCATATGCCGGGAGCAGATACGGCGCAGGCTGCGCCCTGAGCACGGCTCGCTGCTCTGCAGAGGGATTTGGGGAAGAGAAAAGAGGGGCCCCGGGGCTGGTGAGAGGTGCCGAAGGCTCTGGCAGCGGGGAGGGCTCTGGGGGCGGCAGCGTCCCTGGGGAGGACCGACAGCAAACCAGAGGGACCCCACAGCATCCCAGGGGGGAACCCACGTCTCAGGGTGGACCCCACAGCATCCCAGAGGGACCCCACAGCTCCAGGGAGGGACCTTGCATCCCAGGGAGGATCCTGCAGGATCCCACAGGGGACCCCACAGCTCCCAGCCCAATGGAGCTGGAGACCCCCCAGACCTGGCTGGGATCCCCCTCCCCACTTCGTTTGGGTGCTCGGGGGCTGTTCTCCGGCCCGCCCATGCCTGGGCGTTGCCTCCAGCCTCACGTCACGCCCGGGCTATTTCGGATGGTGAAAATTATTGTTCCAACCCTCGGCTTTTGTTAGCACAGGAAAAATAAGCCCCGGAGAGAGGGTGAAGCCTCCAGAGCCGGCATGGGCTGGGATGCTCCGACGCACGGGGCAGCACCACGACCCTTAGCCCCTGGAAAACCCAAACCTGATGGAGCTGCAGCCCAATAAACAACAAATAAAAAACTGAGGAAGGTTTCAGAAAGGAACCATCTGCAGGGCCCAGGATAGAGCGGCCTCGGAGCGGGGAGTTCAAGTAGAACTGGAAATTGGTCATAAGTCAAAGCCCTCTATTCCCTGCAGACAATCTGTAATTTCAGTGCAATCAAGCTGTGCACATAAATGAGGCCTGTGCTGGGATTCCACATCTGGAAGAGGTTTGGGCTCCCGCCCGTGTGACAGCGGGGCTGGCCACGGCTCTCCAGCTCTCGTTAGGGATATGGCGCTTTTTCCACCGGGCGATTAGCACAGGGGTCAGCTGGGGGGGATTAAAGCCTTGTTAATCCACGTCTGTGGTGCCCCGGCACCTCACAGCCACGCCCCGAGAGGTCCCAAATCCCCTGGCCCCAACCGGAGCAGGATGTGGGGCTGGGGGATTGCCCCAGGCTGCATCGGTGCCAGCCCTGCCGAAACAGCGGGGTGAGCTGCACAAGGCCACGTCAGAACAGGGTGACACCGAGGCTGGCACCCCTCCTTCCTCCCTGCAGGGAGCTGGGGACAGGAATGAAACTCTGGGGATAAATTGAGGGGGGTGTCAGAGAGCACACGCTGTGTGTGTAACATCTGCTGGGGCTGCAGGGGGGTTTGTGAGCATCACCCCGCTCACCAGACCCCACATGTGTCCCCGTGCTGGCTCCTGGTGACCCCTGTGAGGAGCCAAAGGAAGAGGAAGAAGACAGGGCTCTGCTTGGAAGACATTCCCCATCAGACACCAACACGTGTCTGGGACACTGGGACGGAGGCCGAGCCCAGCAGTGGCTGCAGGTCCCCAGGGTGCACTTTGTCCCCTCATCCTTTGCCCCCTGTCCCTGCTCCGATGCCAGCGAGTGTTTCTCAGGCACGGGGGGGGTAAATGCGCAGCAGCTGCCGAGGAGGCAGAACAAGATTCCTCAGCACAGGCCTAATAATTAAAGATAAATAAAGAAGTAAAGTGAGAGTGTGGGAAAAAGCCGAAGGAGGGACCCACAGGGCGACAGACCTCCTCCAGCCACCCGACCTCCTCTGGCCGCCCGCCTGTCCCCGGCCACTGCCCAGACAGCCAGAGCCGTGGCCGGGCCAGATCCCTCCCGTGCCGGCAGCTGCTGGGAAGAGCCTCCCCCGAGCACTCATGCACTCCTGCCTCCAGGCTGGACTGGATGAGGACTGGAACACGGCTCTGCTTTGGAGCATTACTGCCCCAAACACGCCCCACGTTTCCTGCAGCTGGAGCAACAGCGATGCTGAGCACCGCAGGGGGACAGAGAGGACCTGAGCCCCCCAGGGCACAGCCGGGACCCAGCACCCCAGGGCAGGCGTAGGAGCCCTGCCCAGACCCGGCTCACCCACAGGATTCAAGATTTGGCTGTCCCCAGCGGGGTGTCCCCAAGGCACGTGCAGCCCTTGCCACGTGCCCGGGCCCCTCCACTCCCTGCCCGCACCCCAGTGGCTCCAGGAGACGCTCCCAAAGTCGGAGCCTCTGGTTTTGATTGTTCCATCTGGAAAGGGTTTGGAATAAATCATGTTTACTGCACGAGAGCAGAGCCAGGGTCACCGCATATTTGTAGGTTTCTGCCTACGCCTGTAGGTTTCATGTCACGTTTTAGTGGGATCGTGTAATTCCCTAAATGCTTCTGCACGGTCATCCCGGTCCCTCCGAGGGAGCCAGCCCAGTACAGGCGGCAGAAGCCCTCTGCCCCACTGGGAACAGCTGGAGAGGGCACTGGAGCAGGCATGGGACAAGTTGCCTTTCCCAAATACAAACTGACAAGGGACTAAACATCCCCAGGGATGCAGCCCCTTTGCAAGGGGCTGACGTACAAGGAAGGGCTGTAGGAGCAAAGCCATGAAGAGCAAAGCTCAGGAGTGTGACGGAGAGCCCAGCTGTCACCTGTCCACAGCCACCCAGCATCCCCCACCAAGGGGTGCCCGGGACACCCATCGGTGCTTTTACTCCAGTACAACTTTATGCTTTTAATGGGACTGTCACACTCAGCCCCTGCTCGTGGCACCACCCTGCAGCACCGCTGTGTTCCACAGCCTCATTCCACATGGGGACAGTGGCACCAGAGGGGTCCCCTTCACTGCCACCATCGCCCCAAAGCGAGGACCCCGTGCAATGAGTGGCACCCTGGGAACCAGAGCAACAGCAACACGACTCAGCGGGTTCCAGCATGTGGGGATGGACGGCACCAGGAGCACGACAGCCCCCAGCTCTCCGCAGCATCCAGCCAAACCCGCCCGAGGAGCGGAAAGTGGGAGCCACGACCTCGGGCACACTGGCGTGGGCTGCCCACCACGAGGGGATGACACCCTGGGTGAAGGCGACGTTCCCCTCAGCTGCAGTGCTGCCAGCCCAGCCTCCAATCCAGATTTTAATTCAAACATCTCCTCCGGAGTTATAAATAAACCCTGCAGCGAGTAGCACACAGCTGCCAGCGCCGGCTGAACCCCAACCCCCGGCGAGGGGGGTGTGAAGAAGAGGAGCCTTTAGGGACCAAGCAGCAGCTTTAGACGCTTTGCACAAAACCCAAATCCATTAACCGCTCCTGGTCGCTTCTCAGTAAATATTTCCAGGGAGAACAGTCACTTTCAAACAAAAACATCCTCCCCAGCACTCAGAAACGCCGCGGAGGGAAGCGGGAGAAGGAGCCCGTTTCCTGGATTTCCAGCTCACGTCCACACCAGCCCCGCGCTGCCGCCGCGCCGTGGGGACAGCGGGGTCCCCCCGGCAAGTCCAGAGCCGCGACACTCCTTTTAGCGCGATTTAAACCACGTTACGCAGCACCGAGCGACGCTTTCGCTGGTGCAGAGCTGCTTATCGAGAGAAAAAAGTAACTTCATTGCGCTCCCCCGGCCCCACGGGGCTTCACCCCCCGGCTCCCGTGTCCCGCCAGCAGCTCCCCGAGCCGGGGCGACGCGGGGTCCCCCCGCACGGAGCGGAGCACGGAGCGGGCTCGGCGCGACCCACGCGTGGACTCCCGTCCCTCTCGGGGCGCCCCGGGGCAGCAGCGCCCGGCCGGGCCGGCGCGGGGCAATGCGGGGCCACAGGGAGATGCCCGTGGGGATGCGGGGGAGATGCCGCGGGGGCAGGGGGGGGATACCCGGGGCCGGGGGCGATGCCCGGGGCGGTCCCGCTCGCGGTACTCACAGCGTGACGGTGCCGTCGGGCAGCAGTCGTGGCTCGGGCGGCGCGGGGAGCCCCCCGCCGCTGCAGACCACCCTCCTCCGGGGCGCGCCGGGGCCGCCGCCC
>VZRE01014039.1:20056-31092 GCA_013396775.1 Cephalopterus ornatus
CCCCGCGGGTCGGGGGCGCCCCGGGGATGGGGCGGTCGGGGCTCCCCACGCCCCGCTTTCCCTGGGCTTGGCAAAATTCGGCGACAAATCCCAGCCGTACCCGCGCCGTGGGGGTTGACACCCGCCCCTCCTGTCCCTGCCCGGGCCCGATGCCACCGCGAGGGGCTGCAGTTGGGAGGGGACCCCCGAGGGTCTCGGCTCCGAGTGCCGGCCCCACGCTGTCCCTCGCAGCGCTGTCCCAACGCTCCCTGAGCTCTGGCAGCCCTGGGGCCGTGCCCACTGCCCCGGCTTCCAGTGCCCGGCCACCCTCCGCGTCCACCCCAGAGAACAGGGTCCTTGCCCCTGCACGAAGAGCTCTCGCCCCGGGGGGCGAATTTCAATTATTTCGGAGGTGGTGGTGGGGAGTGGGTGTGAAAAAAAGCCCCCCCAAAACAGGTGCAGGCGATAGGGCCTATCCTGCAGGCCTGGTTTAGGGCGGGGAGTGTTGGGGAGCACGGCCACGGAGCCCCAGAGCGGCTGGAGCGGCCAGTGCCCGGCTTTGCCCGCACCGACTCCGGACGGAGAGAATGGGAGCCCGCCAGCTGGAACCCGTCAACTCAAACATTTGTCTCCATGTGCAGAACTCCACCGTCCCTCCGCAGATTCGGTGTTTACACCGCTGGGCAAAAAAAAAAACCCTGAAGGTTCCTGCCCTCCGTCCGGTAAAACGTGACAAGGATTTTCCGCAAACTTTGCCGGGTCCGAGGCGTTTGCGGCTCCTGCCTTGTTCCGCGAGCAAAGCAAGGGCTGACGGACACTTGTGGGATTCCTTGGGCACGGACACCTCTGCCCCTTCCTCCGCTTCCCTCCTCCTCCTCCCTGGAGAGGGAGAGCCAGCACAGACCCCCGGCACCCCCTCGCTCCCCTCTCCCACCGGCGGCCTCGGCCTTCCCTCTGGGAAATCCCCCCCTGAAAATGCACCTACAGCTCACGTTAAAGTGCCTCCACAAACCCTGATGTGAAAAACTGAAGGTATTAAAATCGAAGGCCATTTTATTGTCATAGCAAATACCAAAATAAAAAGGCTTTGAGTTCGGTACATAAGAAGATCAAAGAGCATTCCCGTGCTCCCCGAAGCCATTCCCAGGCAGCAGCAGTGCCACAAACCTCTGTTTCCTTTGTTAGAGAGAGGGTTTAAAATTCAGACCTTCACCTCAAGATCACAGAAACAGGGCAAAATGCCCCTTTAAAGAGACAGAGGGAAATAAAGGTTTACATGGACTGACAGATCCACTCTGGAAAATTCAGGACATTTTACAGAGTGAAGAAACCTGGATGAAGATGCAACAACGGATTTTGGCTTGTCAAGACTGATACGCTCAACTCTGATTTTGATCTTTTAGTACAATTTAACTAAATTACATTAATACTTTAGCAGTCATGGTTTTAATTAAAAAAAAAAATCATTAAGAGCTCTTTATCCCAAACTATTGTCTTGCTGTGAAGTCATACATTAAAAAATGACTTTATAATAACACTTTGGCTTAGTTGGGTCCTTTCGTTAGTGAAAAATACTTGTGTAAAAGGAGGTTTTAGTTGCTGATGGAAACCTCAACCACGAACATAAGAACAATCCCAAACAAACTCATCCTCAAGGGATCAGGTACTACCTTCCCATTGCTAAGTTTCTGCTATTCCCTGTTTATAATCACCCTGCACAGACCTAGTTATGAGTGAGGAATACTGCAGCCTCCCTGGGGATGCAATTGTTCGAGTGCTGTGGGTCTGCCGTAGGTCTGGAGATGGGGTTTCCCTTAGGTCCTGTTTTCCAAGAAATATAGAGAAGATGGGACTTCTCTCCAGCAGAAACCAATGCTCAACTTCTACTCTGCATTTTCAAGTATCAAGAGTCACTCTCCCAACAGGGAAGGGAGAACTGCTGTAAAAAAGCCCTGGAGCCAGCAGCTGAGATCCATCAGAGCTCTGTTTAGTGTGATGCCTTGTTGCACAGACTGCTGCAGATTTAAACACTGCAGGGTGAGGCCAGGGGTAGTGGGGAGCAGGAATTTGGGACACGAGCCTGAGAATGCAACAGGCTGGTCTCTGACGAGCGCTGGCATCATCTCAGATGAGGATATTGGCCTCAAATCATATCAGCAATTAACCGCCAGGCTCTGCTGCCAAGCGCAGATGGATTAGGGAGAGGGAAAAAAAAAGAAAAAAATGTTCTCTCTAGGCCTGAACTTCAAATTTTGCACGTGGAAAACAGAAAAACCCTGTTCCCTTCCTCGCATCTGGGATGTGAGGAGTTCCTCAGTTCTCTGAAGGGGCAGGTGCATTCTAGCACTGTTCTGAGAGAAAGGGGGGAATTCAACTCTGGGCAGTGCAGACAAGAGCTGCTTCTCTCTGCCCTGGGACCTTTCAGGATGACGGTTTGTGTCCTTGGCTACCATGAAATCTTCCTTCCACAAGGTCTGTTCACACCCAAACCCACAGGAGCTCAGTTCTGCTCATCTCAGCTCACCCGAATGCCCTTTTTCTAGCCAGACTCTGCAAACACTGAGATCCAGTTGCTCTTGCAGAGCAGATAATGAGCTGTTAGTGACCGTCTGGTCACTCCAGCAGCTCCTCTCAGCAAGGCTTTTTGCAAAATCAGGGTCCTGGAGACAAAAATTCCTTCCTCCCTGGTTTTTCTGACTATGACTGTGACAACTTCCACCCCTGCAGCCCGGTTTCACCGAAAACCACATCCAGCTCTGCCCTCCAGGACACTGCCCCTGCGCCCACACCCTCACCCAGCAGCCCAACTGCTACAAAAAACCATGACAAATGGAAAACAAAGCAGCATTAGGATGCCGAAAACGAGGACTTCGGGTCACTGCCTGCATCAGGTGTGGTCTAAGGCTTTGACCCCCCCCTCCCAAAAGACTGGGAACCTGCAGGATTCCAGCTGAGCTTGTGTCCCTCCTGGTGCACGTGGGCTCAGCAGAACCTGCCACTGCCCAGGCCTCAGGCAGCCACGAGTAGTGTACAGAATCTAGCACCTCGTTTGGAAATGGGGGCTCAAATAGAGTACTTGGAATTTCCAATAAGCAAAAAAAAAAACAAAACAAGTTGTAGCAGCGATTCCCCTCCCTCCAAACCCTCAGCATTTCCTTTACCTCCAGCTGCTACGAACCACTTCAACCTCAAATTAAGTTCCCCTCCAGCTGCTGGCCCAGGCAGCCTCTCCAGACTCCTGGGTCTGTGTGTGACCCAAAGCAGGGGAGGTGCAGCTACAGGACACACCCGGAGCTGGCTGCTTCGAAGTTACCAGAAAACCCACCCCATAATTACCAAAGTCCTTGTGTCTAATTGTCGTACAAAAGATTGAAAGGATTAAGTCTGATTCATCTCTTTCAGCGTGGGAAAGGGGGAAAACAAAAAAGGAACTTCCCAGTTCATGGGGGTTTTTTGTTTTGATATAAAATGAATAGAAATCTTTCTTCTCAGTTGACACCATGAAGCAGTTTTGTGTCCTCACTGGTTCCTGCCCCATCCTCCTCTAGGATTCCTTCTGCCAGTCCCTCTGCAGATTTGGTCTGGCTCCCTGCAGAGTCCATGAACATATTGGGAATATCTTTGCCAAAATAGATCTTGCTGTTGGCTGCGATTGCCTTGTACTTCATCAGCTGCAAGTACTCGGGAGTCAGCTTGAGCTGCACAGAGAGAAAACGGGTCACAACAGCCTGGATTCGGGCAAGAGCAAACTCCTGCCAGGAGCACACGAGGCACCTCCTTTCCACAGCCCTACCAGGAGTGCCCAGGGAAAACAGAGTGCCCTGGGAAGGCTCTCTGTCAGCAGGGCCGAGAGAAGCTCTAAATCCCAGTGACTGAATGGCCAATTGAAAAGTGAAGTGATGGGAGCAGCTGGGGAAATGTCCAATCCACACGTGACGGAGATGCCCGAGAGCACATCCCTCACGGCAAGCCTTGCAATGTGAGCTGCTGGGAAGGAAAATAGCCCTGGCTGTTTTCCAGGGACTGTGTTTGGCTGAGCAGAGCTCACTTCTTTCAGGATAACGACATTGTAATGGAGAAGATGGAACAACTGGGGCAAAACTTGTGCAGGAACACCCCAACCCTCTGTCCTCCTCGCTGACCCTCACAGAACAGAAATGCTTCCTGCTGGCACGCCCTGGGAACTTGCTGTAGGCAGGAACACACCTGGCAGTTGTATCCATGTAATTTTTCTGTTTCCAGGTTGGGCTTTTTTGTTTTGGTTTGGTTTTTTTCTTTTGCAGTAGCAAGGCTCTGCCAGGGTGTCTGAGATCAGCTCCATTTGTTCTTTCCCTGAACTGTGATTTACTCTACCCCTGTCTGTCACCCCAGAGATCTCCCTGCTCCAACTGCCTGCCAGCTTGAGACTGGAATAATCCACATTTCTCATCACAACAGCGTGAAAGGGCGACACTGAAACTGATATTCCACCTACAGAGAGAGCCAGGCCCCCTCAGCATCTGGCAGAGCAGAGATTTCACACATCCTAACACATTTATCTGTCCAGAGAAGAAAATGAACTTGCAAATAAGGATCTAAATGCTCCAGTCAGATGGAAGCTCTGCTGAGAGGAGACGGTTTTGTTTTTTGACTTAGACAATGATCACTGAGTGCTCTAGTGCTGAGTATTCCCCTGCAGCCCGATGCTGAGCCCTGCTCCAAGGCACCACCGAGGGAACCACAGTACCTTGTTGGCCTCGGCCACCTTCATAGCAGTGTAGCACTCGGCGTCAGCCCTCGCCTTCTCCCGTGCAAGAAATGCGGCATCTGGAAGCAAACACAGGCTCCCAGTCAGATTTTTTTATTGCCAGCCACGTTAGCACCATTTGCAGCTGGAAACCTTTAAGATAAAGCGGCCAGTGCGACATCTAAACTGCATGGGATACAGCGAGGGCAAGAGGGAACAAAATGGGAGCTCAATTTCCAGCTAAATGGCTGCAGGACCAGAGCATTAAGTGAGTAAATTGCATCTCAACTGCAGAGCTCAAAGCATTTCACAGACATCAGGGTTTGATTATCCCCATCACGTGGGCCCAGCTCGCTCTTTCTTCTCGAGCCAGGACTGACTCTCGTGCTGAAACGCAGCAACTGTTCCCCTGCAGACGCGGGATTTACCCACAGCCTTCGCCCAGGACTCCAGGAACAGCCTGGAACAGCCCAGCAGACTCTCTGCAGATGAGGTCTGTGCCTGTGGATGTGATTCCCAGATGGGATTTGGTGTGGGATGCGGAGATGCAGGTTCTGGCACGCAGAGCAGGGGATTTTTAACCTTTACAGGCTCTGGCCCTCAGACAGATTGCTGCAGAGCTTTCCTCTGCTGTATCAACAACTGCTCAAAGGCTCCAGTCCTGTGGGATACCGAAATTCCTGACTCCTAGCAGAGACATTTAAGGAAAGGAACACTTCTTTCTGTACTGCACTGCTTTTTCCCCTCTGACTTCACACCTACCCAAGGTAACGACGGGACACCAGGCCACCACGGCCAGGCTCAGGTTAGTGTAATCCTGCTCCTCTCCTGACATTCCTCCTAGGACATGGAGCCACACGACTGCAACAGGCCAGTCTGGATCTGGGAGCTGCACAGCTGGATAAACCAATTTTCTACCTCCCTTAGCAGGGAGAGCTGCTACACTTAAAAAATCATGTAAACAACTAGATGGTTTGGCTCACAACTTCCTCTCTTTTGGCCAAAAGGAGTTGCCTGTCCCAGTCAGAGACACCAGGAAGAATGAGGGAGGCAGGAATCCTCTGCCAGCACAGCCCTGAACAGAGGGGCTGACACCTGCTGACACACAGCTACAAGAAATAAACCCCATTGTATGTCTGCAAAGGACTTCTTAATGAGAAGCTGCTGATCTGTAAAACTCTTAATTGGCTCCTCGGTGGCTTCTGCAAAGCTTGTCATTCCCTATAAGGAATGGAAGGGGAAAAAAAACGCCTTGCCACTCCGAGCTGGAATCGCAGAGCTCTTTCCATGCCCTGGAGTCTTCTTGATAAAGCATTGTATCAGATGGGTGTGGGAACACCTCCTTAACCTAAGAGCACAACCTCCTAGAAAGAGCGCCTGAGACAGGGAGTTTCAAGGAGCACAGCCTGCAGAACTTCATCCCTGTGAATGTCAGCCTGGACTGAAGAACACAGGCAACACTTCCAGAACTCCTTGGCTCCTTGGTAAACTGCTTCAGGATTTGCTTCCTGGAAAGCTCACCCCCCACTCACCTTCAATCTCTGAAATTCGCTTCTCCGTTTCCTTTTCCATCACTTTCTGTCCGTAAGTTATTTCTGCAACCTGTGCAATCTTTTCTGCCTCTGAAATGAAAACAGGGACACACCCACACTGTCATCACCCCATCTTCCTAATGGCAGAAGCAGCCTCACCCAGTAAAGTCCTCACTCATCACCCACTTCAGGTGGAAATAAATGCTGGGAAGAATTTCCAGCCCTCAGAAGGCAAAGCTGGAACCCACGTGCAAAGCCCTGAGTTTCTGTGGGAGAGTTTCAGGTCAGAGATGACCCCAAACTGAACCAGGTGCATCCCTCCCCGGAGTCTGGGGTCTCTTTGCTGCCTGCCTCCACACCCACGCCCCTGTGCCAGCTTCCCAGCCCAGCCACACAGACCGATGAGGGCTTTCTTCCTCTCTGTCTCTGCCTCCTTCTCCACCACCTTCTGCTTCTGCGCCGCGATCAGCAGCTTCGTCTTCTCACTCTCCCTGGCGAGCAGGAGAAACCAGTTACAAACCTGAGCTCACTGGTGTGGGGATTCCCCCCCTCCAGCCCCAGCTGGCTCACCCCTCCTTCCAGCGTGTTCATCTTCACCACTAAACCATGCTCCCAAGTGCTGCATCCACATGTGTTTTGAGCCCTTCCAGGGCTGCATTTTACATTCTAAATCCTTTTCTGTCTTACTGGGTTTACTCACATTAATGAGTTTGAAAAGTGTGATCATAAGTAAAACACCCTGCTCCTGCTCACAGCTGGGGAACAGACACTGGAATTGAGAACAAGCCGCTCAACACGTCCTGCTGTATTTATGGCAACAGAACACAGGCTGATTTGGGACTCTCCTACATGGTATGCCACACAGGACTCACCACAATCCCAGAAGGTCACATGAAATGCTAGGGAAGCAGAATGGATGAGAGGGGTCTCATGCTGGCCTGCACAGGCTGTTGGCAGCGTGCTCAGGGAACACAGGCCTGTCTGAGTGACCCAGGGCAGGAGGAGGCAGCTGGCTCAGGGCATTGAAAGGGGATCAGCACGTCAAGTGCCATTAAAGAAAGTTATTTCAAAGCTTTGCAAGTCTTCAGCCTGTTGAATCAACAGTTTCTCCATCCCAGTCAAACAAGAGGATTAGTGGTGAAATCCATCCACCTGCCCCTCACCCACCACACGGGGCCAGTGCCAGGGGGAAGGAGCCCCGGGACAAATCATTCCTGTGCTTCAGGGCTCCAAGCGGAGAAACCCCTCCTCCCCCAGCAGGGACCTGCCAGCCCCTGCAGTGCTCAGTGCTGCACCTCTCCTGCCCCTTCCCGAGGGTGGCACGAGGCCGGGAGCCAAGGGCACCGTTCATCTGCCCGACTGGCTCCTCCTTTCGGGAACACGAAGGGGCAGAGTCCGAGGCACTTACATGAGCTCGTAATTCCTCCGGATTGTTTCAGGGATGTTTGGCTTTGTAACTCGAACTGCCTGCAGAGAGAGACCGAGGAAAACTTGGGCAAGCAGCCAGTAACCCAAAGCCGAGCGGCCCCCAGGGCTGCGGGGGACAGGGAGGGGACACTGCGGGCGTGCTCTGCCACACAGAGCTGCACAAAGTGTCACCAGGCCCAAAACCCACACAGAAACAGGACTGCAGGCCCTCCTCACGTGACAGGAGATGGTAACCTGGGCAAACCAGCACCCAGAGTAACCCCAGAAGAAACCCAGCACGTCAAAGCTGTGTGGGGACAAGGAAGGACACTGTTCCCACTCGAGTTAAATGAAATCTGTGTTGTAAAGCACTTCTTAAAAAAATTTTCAGGTTCCCGTTTCCTTTCAGCCCTTATCCCTCTTCATGAGCTGCACCTTTGATATCTCAGTCAAATCCTGATTACCTGTATAATTAATCCAGGGGCCATTGTGGTTAGGTCTTGCTGCAAGGCCAGTTTAAGGTTTTCATCAATCTGATCTGATGGAAGAAAAAAAAAAGAAAAGGTAGTGGAGTACCCCCAAGGCTGTTTGCTGTCAGCACCCAGACTGAGCTGGGATGGCTCACGTTTCTTATTCCTGGAAACTACACATGTAAGTTGGATGTAGAAGTGCTGGGCTGACCCTGAGGCAGGTTCCCAGCTCTCCCAGTATCTCCAGCAGCCTCAACCAGCACCAGCACCTGGGACAGACCACAGGAACACGGCAGGCATGAAAGCAGACTCTCCAGTTCCCATAACCTGCAGTTTGGAATCTCCCTGAGCCAGAAGTGGCATCTTTACAGTAAAGAACCTGAGCTCTAACCCCCTCCCCCACTGACCTTCCCAACTGGATCCTGAAGTAACATGGCCCAGCGAAATCCTGCCTGATTTCAGCCTGCATCTGTGCCAGCATGACACAAGGCAAATGGAAAGGCAAGGAATGGGAAATGGCTGCATCAGTTACTTTAGCAGGCTGCAAAAATCATCAGTAATGTCTCTTTGGCTCAAGGAGTCCCAGAACTCCAGTGGAGCTGAGGATTGCAAAAGGAAACACAACCCAAAACCCTGCTCTGATGAAAGCTCCGAGGAGAGCAGAGCTTCCAGTTGGGGCCTGCTGGGAAGTGCAAAGGGAAGAAATCTCTAACAGCCTTGAGAAGGGATCACATCACACTCCTGGATTGTTTGCTTTGGTCCCAGTTTCCTATCTGGAACTCAGGCTCCTAATGAAGTCCAGCCAGGAGTTTTGGAAGCAGCTGTTATCAGTTCCCTGCACCTGCTGGCAGCTGTGGGGGCAGAGGATGACGTGAGGCCGCCCGAAAGGGGTTGTGCCCCAGTGCAGAGCCCCGAGCCAGACCCAGCCAGCCCAGACCAAGAGCTGCAGGGGAGTTTGTACAAGTTCCTCCTGTGCAGACCGGGTGCTCTGAGCCCATTTCAGGCAGTTGTCGCCAGCAGCTGCCAACATCTGGAGCCTCCATGGGCCAGGAACCCGCCCCCCAGCAGGAACTGGGGGGATCCCAGCCCCAGGTCTGCAGCTTGTGCAGGAAGCCAGGCTCCTTGGAAAGCCCAGTCTGAACAGAGAACGGGAGTTTGCAAGCACCCCGTGTTCTCTCAGGCACAAATCCCATCCCCTTGGGCTCCCAAAGCATTCCCAGCAGCTCAGTGCCCGCAGGCAGCACTGCCAGTGCTGGAAGGCTGGGAGGATTTCCTGTCAGTCCAGAGCCAAAAACAAAACACTCAGCACTGGCAGCCACTGGAGTAGTTCTAGCAAGAAACCACAACTTTTCCTCAGCCTCTCCTGCCATGTGCCTCCCTGTGCCGCCTGATTTCCCGTTGGGAAGGTCAGCAGGGCCCTGCCAATGCTCCTGGTTTATGGGCACTGCAGCCACGGGCATGACCCAAAGCTCATCAAACCCTCAGGCCAGGGAGTGCTTGCTCAGACTTTCTGTAACAGCAGAGAGCCACAGACTGGCTTTTCCATCCGGATTAGCAAATCCTGTGACTGATTCAACCCATCACAACTGCTACACACCCAGAGAATGCCACAGAATTCCCACCCCCTTCCCTAAAGCCCTCTGCTACTGGCAGGGCTGGGGCTGGAGTTTATTGTTACAACATATTGAAGCACTCAGCTCCAAAAGATAACAAGGATAAACGATGGCAGCTGCTTAACAACCCTGATTCCAAACAGAGCAAACACGGGATTAACGGACAAAAGCCCATCAGTTGGGGGTTCTGCACCAACAGCCCGCAGAAGAACCCTCGGAACCAGCAATCCCACGGGAAGGGCCGGGGGCAGCTCACCAAACAGCTCGATGTACACCTCCTGCAGCGTGTGCACGCTGCAGAACTGGTTCAGCTCGTGGTGGATCTTGTTGAAGATGAGAGCCTTGTCGTAGTCAGCCGTGTAGTTCTTCACAATGTCGTACACTGGAAGGGGAGAGAGACCCCGGGGGGGAAGGAGGGAAAGGAGGCTGAGCACCCTCAGGGAAAACCCTGGGGTCCAGTCCCAGAGCGGGTGCGAGAGGAGGGACACCCTCCCACACACCGCCTCTGCTCAGGGCAGGTCGGTTTATTGGTGGCATTTTGTGACACCTTCACCAATAGCCACTCCCTGCCCTTCAGAAGGGACTGAATCCCCCCCAGCCCACCCTGCACGGCTGCAAACACCCCCCCGTGTGACCCCTGCACGTGCCATGGAACGGGGGGCCCAGCAGCTCCCGCTGAGCCAGGCACTTCCAGCGTGCCACCAGCACGTTAGAAACCAAAGGATTTGGGAAAAAGGCCGCATGGGTCCTTCCTCTTGGGCTCCAGAGGAGCCTTTGCTCCCCGCAGCCCCCTTGGCTTGCCCTTCCCCGAGCACCTGATGGGTTACTCCCATCGCTTCTGGTGCTGCACAAAGCTCAGCAGGGCCGGGATAACACAGGCAACAAAAGCAAGAAGTAACAAACACACGACGCTGCCAGGAGAGCCGGGCCAGGGGAGACACTCAGGGCTCTGCCAGGTGCCCGGGGCACACCTGTGGTACAGCCTGGCTCCAAACCAAACCCAACCGTGACCTCCTGACCTCCTCTCAGCGCAGCACAACCCCCCCCAGGGCGTGTCAGGGGGGCGCGGAACTCACCCGCGCTCTGGATGAGGAAGTTCACCACCTCGATCCTGTCGAAATAAATCATCACTCCCCCGCTGCCAAGGGAGAGAAAAGGGGGGGACGACACTTACTGGGGGCTGAGGGGCTTCAAGGGCGAAGAAATTCCCCCCAGTGCTCTGAGCGTGGGACACACCCCAGCCCTGCTCAGCACCCCGACACCCCCAGAACCCACCCCAGCCCCGCTCAGCACCCTGACACCCCCAGAA
>VZRE01014040.1:0-10373 GCA_013396775.1 Cephalopterus ornatus
CTCCTCCCTGTTTCTAGCACCTTCCCTTGGTCCCCTATAAAAGAGCTAGCGCCTCCTCTGTTAAAAAACACACACCGTGAGCTCAAGGCCTCCTCACTTCTCTACAGGGATCCCTCCCTATAATAAAGTGGGAATTACCACCTCCGCCTTGCTCAAGAACCCTTAGTGTGTCGCGCCTTTTTCCTACACCAGCGCGCGACAAGGGACAACAAGTGAACTGTTTGTCAAACTACCTATTTTCTACAAGAGGGAAAATGAAATGCATCAGTTGGTGGACCAGCACAGGCAAATATCCTGGTTTTAGCTGGGACAGAGTTAATTTTCTTCCTAGTAGCTGGTACACCGCTGTGTTTTGTGGTGGGCAACCACACTGTGCATCGCTTGTTTCTCTTGGGGTTAATTTTTTTCTCCCTCTTTTTCAGTACAATTATTAGCTTTAGTAGTAGTAATTTATGCAGTAGTAGTGATTTATTTTGTGGCAGTTAATAAACACTTATTTCAATCCACAAAGTTTCCTTTTCACTTCTACTCCCTGGAGGAGTGAGTGGCTATGTGGTACTTAGTTGGGGTCAAACCATGACAGCAAGAATGACATTTTATGTATTTCCCACTCAAGATCCATCATAAGCAAATGAAAAGCAAAGAAAAAAAAATTCGAAGCATTTCCCATCTTTCATTAGAAACTTTATTGTATTAACCTACAGGTTTGTGAAGTTGAAGTAAATGGTAGTGAGGGGCAGAATGAACATCAGTCATCTTTGGAAAATATATATATTTTCAAACAAAACACTTTTTTTTGTTACAACTAAGAAGAAAAGCCAGGCATACTTGATAGGTTTTCTTTAAAAATATATTACAGTTGAATCATATCAAAGTGAAGTCTTGTGGGCTAAAAAACTGAAGAAAGAAGTGTTAGGTACAGTGCTCTAGCACTAGTATGAGTGTATCAAATGACAAGATTTTCTGTACAGCAACTGATAAACATACACCCATTTGTCTTCAGTAATTCCAGATACTATATATACAGTCTTTAATATAAAGCATTTTTTGTCAAAATTAGCTCTGTATTTAGTTTGGGCTTTGGAGCTTCGGTCTAAGAATTATTGGACATGTATCTGATAAAAAATTGTTGTTACAGTACTTGAAAATCCAATATACTTTAAATAATTTTCCACTTTTGAGTTTATTTTATACTAACTTCACTTCATTATGAACTTGACTTTGGAGATTGTCTCAGCAGGAAGTATGAGTACAATGAAATCTTCTTTCCCCTCTAATCTGCATGAGCATCTCCAATTCAAGTTAATGTAAGTTCTCTGGATAGATCAAGATAAGGACAAATTTTGTGTGTGACAGTGTGTTGTGATTAAAAATCTTTGATATAGTAGAAAGCCTTGAGGTTCATATTCTAAATGGCCTGAGTTAATATGCCTACAGTATTTAAAATCTAAAGTTTATACTCACTGCTTACTTTAAAATCAGCTACTACATTTGTGCGGCACTTTGAACTTTATTAAAATTATGACAAGTTGGAAAGGGAGAGCTATCTCCATTTTCAATGCTATGTTTCTCACAACTGTGACATGAATATATAGAGGCAAAGTGTCTCTTTTCCTTCCTGTCTGTAGAAGCCAATTCTCTGAGTGTTTGCCAAAATTATTATATCAACTTACTTGGTTTTCTCTGGAGTGCAAGTGTACGTTCCAGAAATATTAAAATTCTGTAAAGACCAGAGTGGGATCTACAAAAAGAGCTCTCTGACAGTCATGAGGATTGAGCTTGGGGGTCTCAAGTTGAGAACAGAGTGTACTCCAGGAAATGTGTTTTCTGAGCACCTACCAATGATCACTCACTGAAGTAAATTCACAAGACATTTACTCTACCTGTATGTATTGCACATCCAGCTCAGATAAATGCAGACATTGCTTATGATGATTGTACAGCAGGAGTTTTACCCACATACAGAAAGGCAGACCTTGGTAATGTATATATTTAGAACATGAACAATAGGCAAAATTTTCATAAACTCATCTGTTTTCATGAATATTTGACTGAATATATCACTTGAGGATATGTGACATACTGGAGATTTTCAAAAAAATACCATTTATTTAGCTGTTCACTTTCCCATGTTAAAAAGAACTGTTTAGATTATGAAGATTCATTTACCTAGTGGCCTCCAAATTTTACACAGAGCAAGAAAACAAGTTTTTGTGAGCTCACAATTGCTAAATGGCAGCATTTGCTATTCATGGCTTAAAAAAAAAAAGGTTTTATTTTAAAGTCTATTTCACACAATACAAAAAAATGTATATACCAGTAGCTCTACACATTATCTATATGCATACAAAACCAATCATTACTTTGTCTTAAAATTGTAACCAGCTTAAATTGTAACCGGCTTCTGAAATCTTCTAGTTAATGTCTATACTTGCAAAATTAATGTATTCCAAGGATGTACAAGAAATGCCCAGGGAATTGTGAAACAGCCAGTTATCGCGGCTAGCAAGAACCAAGAATGTTATGGGACATTTCATAGAGGCATATGAATTCTCAGGCTTAGGCACATCTGCTACGATGTCTTTGCAAGCAGCTTACTCATTTTTCACCACTTAGTGACAACAAATAAAAGGAAATTGTACTTCTATTTCAGTTCTGGGGTTCTTTTAAAAAAAAAAAATCAGAAAATTTTGTCAGTTTTTCTTGCAGTTGTTCCTCTGTTGCATTTAGTATTCCAAAGGCAACTGGTTGTGGGTTTCTTAGGAATATTTCAGTGCTGTCACATAGTGATAATTCTTTGTGTCAGATTGTATTGCAGCCCAGATGTCATGGCAGTCCATGTGCTAAGCCATAGAGCAGACTGTTTACGAAGGAGTGAAAGCCTCTTTTGGAAAAAATGGCTTATCTGGAAAAATGGTCTCCATCCACATGAGTAACAGACTAAGCTAAACTTTAAAGAGGAACTATTTTTGACTTTTCTTCTGCATTCTTATTATCATTCCCAACAAAAACACCGTAATTTTTTTGTCCCAATTAACAAATTAGGTTAAACTGTTAGGTATTAGGTAATCACCTCCTGATAGACATCAGTATGACATGAATTCTTCCTTTAATTCTTTCCCTCTGCCCAGAGGTCCCTTTAAATGGCCAGCTGGCAAAAAATACAAACTAAATGGACACACAGTAGAATATTTTGCAGTTACAAGCTGGTTCATTAGAAACACAGACACACAGAGTAAAAATGGAGACAGAAGTTAATGAAGAATGGGGGGTACATGTGTCACATTATTAGCAATGCAAAAGACCAGCTTAAGCATGTGTTTCCCTACATCAACTATAAAAAAGAAAAGGTGCCTTTTTAGCAAGTATGCACAGAGTTTGCTTAGTTATTTCTAAGAAAAAAAAATCAGAACACTTTACTATTTTTATTCTATATTACAGTCATTACTACTACCTGTTTATAAAATGTAAACCCTTCCTTGCAGTTGAGATTTACAGAAGTCATCACCTTTGTCCACTCCTTACATAATCAGTCCATGGTGACAAAAATAAACTGATTTATTTTACATATTTTTTGAAGTAATTACTGATATGTTATGGATTATTAGTTGTGTGTAGCAGAAATAGTGGTCAGAACTGCAACATACGAACCGTAGAAAAATATTTGTTGAAGACTGGTGGGGGGTCTGCAGTACTAAGAGATCTTGAAGCATCATATAATACTGATGTATACAATTATTTTATCTCCAGAACTATTCAAGCAACCCATGTCTACCACCAGTAACGGACAAAAAAACCTTATAATGGATTTCTCAAACAACTGCAGTATTGTGCTTACTTATCCCCATCAGATCTTGTTTCTTAATATGTCTTGACTAAAGATAAGAATAGAAGGTAAAATTTGGCAAGGCAGTTTTTCTTCTACTAGTGAATAACTAGTGAATCAGATCACCTCTAAAAAGTGGTATTTGGTAAATTGCACTGTCCTGTCTGAAACATGACAAACATGAAGTCTATATTTAAAGTCGCTAAATGGGATGTTATCAAAACTGATCTGCAAACTAATATCTTTAAGCCAGTATATTACAGTATAAATGTGTTGCATTCCTGTTTCTATAAAATTTACTGCCATGAGAAAAAATAATCAGGATCCCCAGAGTGTGGCATTTGTCCATCTGTTACTTGTATACACAATACAAACCTCTTGTTGAGATTCTGTTTAATGTACAGCAACTTGCTGGACAGATTAGGAGCCAAATATGACGGTAAACTAGAGGAAGGAGCACAACCATGCCACTTTGCCCCTTAAGAGTCCCCCTGTTCTACAAAGCAGCTTCTGGGGTCATTCAGTGCTGACCCCCTTTACAGAGGATGTGGGGCTGTCTCGAACTGGCAGCAAGTCATAATGACAGGGAATATGGCTGTTTTTTGGAAGATCATAAGGATCCTGGCTGAAATGCCCGCTGCTGCTGAATGGTCCCTGGACAACACTCACCGTGGGTTCTGTGACAAAAAAAGAGCACATGCATTCAACATGAGAAGTGGCAAAGAGAAGAAAAATGCTGTATTTCATTTCAGGTTCTGCTTCAATATAAAGATTCCTTGTCATGCTGAGTTCCCAAAGTGCAGGTTTAGAAACCAAGTTTGATGTTTAACTGTTTTGGCTTCACGCTGAGTTACACCTGTGGACCTGCAGCAGGGCCCTGCCGTGAGGATATTTACTGACAGAAGCAAGTGGACTAGCATCTCTTCTTTATGTGTGGGCAAACTTAAAAAACCCCCTGATTTTGGGGTTTTTAATCAAGATTTTAGAACAGTCCTTAAAAGCACCATGGGGATATTGATGAATTTCCATTTCTAATTGGAACAGAAAAAGAAAATGTATCCTATGATATGGGACACAATTTATTGCAGTCCAGAGATTATCAGGAAAGCTACCATTCCACAAGATGCCAAAGTTCTCTAAAACTAAGTAATATAGTAACTAGACAGGCCCCATATGAGTGAAATACTGTGTCTATAGGTGAAGATGCTGTTTCATTCTGATCAAGAGAAAGAAACAGATATTTCCCATCCCTCCCATATGCTCAACTCCAGCTATATTACATATTTAACAGTGTAACCTAGAGTTGAATTGTATTGCAATCAAATGCTAAGCTTATCTCATGCTGCTGTTTAAAGAAAGCCTTTTAAACCAGGGAAATTCAAAGGTACCTCTAGGTTACAGAGCAGAGCTAAAGGTATTTCAAACCCCCTTTATGTGAATTACTGTAGGATTTCTGGAGGAAAATGGACATATAATGGACATAGTGTGAGCAATCCTGGACATTGTCTGACAGGATTCTATTCCCATGTGAAAGCGTGCTGTTTGGGACACTGTTATTATGAGAAAGCATGCAACTTCGGACACTTTGCCGTGTGAAAATATGCTGGGAGAGCATGCTCAAGGACAGCGTGTTTGTGCAGTAGCAAAACAAAGAGATTAACGACCTTGCCACCTGCAACAAGAACCTGACAGGAGGAGTCAGAGGTGGAGAGTAATGCCTTGTGGACAGTAGGTCGTAGCAAATCATATGTAATGTTTAGACGTGTGGACAATGCATGCAACCAATTGTTGACTTCCACGTCAACAAATTACACACTCATCTCAGTAGAGAGAGGCTGTTGTTAAAAGCATTTGAGCAGACAACAGAATCTGATCACATTTTTTTTCCCCATTGATTTTTCATATGTTTTGATCAAACTGAATCAAAGAAAAAAGAAAGTCCCATGCTCTTTGTCCTTAACCTTGAGCATCTAGAAATACATTTTGTACATACCAACTTCATACACGTTCTTGTTGGCTGTAGCAGAGCCGGCGATCTCGGCATAGGGGGAGTCCCTGCGTGCTGGTGACTTCATTTCAACATACCCACATTCTGAGCTTTTTGGTACCAGAGCTGGTGGGTCCTTTATAGTAGCGTAGGGGTTCTCAGAACTGCTTAATGAGCAATTACTTAAATTGTATTCCGAGTTCTTCACTAGATCTACAAAAAAGAAAAATGTATTACCCTCTCAAGCCATGCTACATATTATAGACATTGCTCCTGAAAAAAAGGCATTCTTTAATTCTGAGTTCTAAGAAGTCACCCATAAATGATCATTTAAATGGAACTCAATCATAAAACTTCAAAATTATTATACAAAAATTAAACAACCTCAAGTGCTATGCTCTTTAATAGAATTGATCTTGCCATCAGCAAACTACTGTTTCAAAGTCTAAGCATCTTCAATTCTGATTAAAACAGTAGCTAGCATTATATACAGATAATCTGTAATATCAATTTTCAATAAGCATTTCAGAATACATTTTGCCCCTCCAAGTGCTTTCTCAGGACACTATTAAAGTAAGTGATCTAAGACTGTTTCCAAGAGCAATGTCTGGGCAAATAGTAACGTGATTTTTACAGATGGCATGTTTGGTGAAAAGTTTGACTATGCAGCCACACTGAAAGAGTAACCAGCTTCTTTGCAAGTTTCTGTAATGCGAAAACACACTGAAAAGGAAACATCAGGTAGCTTGTGGTTTAGGATTTCACTGAAGGGCAGATAACTGTAGTTTCAGAAATATATTTTCTTACGTGGGGAAGTGATTTGGTGGTGTTTTTGTTACTTTGTTCTCTGTGTTGTTTTGTGATGTGATGTGTTGTTTATGCTTCAGAGATGAGACTTTGTCAGCTTGTTCCTCATTCAATATCCAGCAATGAGACTGTCCTTGGTGAAACTGTCAGTAGATAGGTGCTCATAACTTTGTGACTCATTTAAATTGGCCTTTCTCTAACCACAGAATCCTAGAATTAGTTAGGTTGTAAAAGACCTTTCAGATCATTAAGTCCAACCATTAATGTAACATTGCCAAGCCCACCACTAAACCATTCCCATAAGTGCCAAATCTCTACATCTTTTAAATAGGCACACCTTAATAAGGTATAAAAATAGTGACATACACCAGTGTGGTACAGTATAAAGTCTTATGAGAAAACTGAATAATTCAAAAGAGCAAAATATCAGTGCTACCCTGAATTTCTGAAGCCTTTAATTCCTCTCTGCTTATTTGTATTTTGATATGTTTTCCAAAGGCCTGCAGTGAATGTGGTGAAGCATTACAGGCTTGCAGTCACACAGACCTACGCTGACCATGCCAGCTGCAAGAGGAATTGGCTCTCTTTTGAAGCCTTTCAGTAGAGACAGCATGTCCTTACCTCACTCACTAGGCTGAATTCAGTGCCATCCACCTTCTGCTTTTAGAATGGAGCTGTGTTGTGACTCAAGCATTACAGAAACATTTGATGTGCAATACATAGAGGATTTATAAAGGCTTGGTTTGTTGTTTGGGTTTTTTTTTTTAATAAACATCAACCTCCCTTCAAAGAAAAGAACAAATTTCATGCATTGATTCAATGTCTAGGAAAAATTTAGTCCAAAATTATTTTTATATTCTATTCACTCAGAAGGTAATATAGAAAAGTAAACTGAATGCCTATGTCATTTCATCTGAATACATCAGAAAATAATCTCACCTTTCAGAGACTTCCCCAAATATCCCCTATCAAGTCCAAAAGCACCTGAGAAAAATTATATAAAAAACAAAGTAGCTTTAAAATCAAAGACAATAAAAGTGGTTAGACAATAGGTTCTAAAGGGTTTAAAAACTGCTTTGGGATTAATTTCTAGCTGTACAGAATAATTCTGTCATAAGCACTGTGAAACTGCCCAGTACAGGGGCAGTATTGTTACAGAAGTATTGTTACTGTTTGCTTGCACACATTCAGACAGGAGCTTCCTGAACATGGAAGGTGATTAAGGTCCCAAGTGACACTAAATTATCTGCTTTGACCTCACATATGTCACAGGCCATTACATTTCACCCAGTTACTCTTGAATGAGCTTAATAACTGCTATTTGATTAAAACATATTTTTTTTGTCTGGATAAACCGCACCTACCAGAAGAGCATCCCATCTTGACCTGAGAAATCTCAGGGCATGGAAAGTTCACTCTAATTCTTGATACTTTGCTCCCAGATTTAATCACTGCCAAAATTAATCATGCCCAGGGTCCCTGTTCCAGTCTCTTGACCTGCAGGAATGGCCTAAGCACACAGCACCTAAGTCTGCAACTTTGCAATTACCTGTTACTAAGAGATTTCTCCCAGTGTAAATCCCAATGCAAACATCAGCAGTGCATGACAACTGTCACCAGAGACCTGGCACTTACCTGGTTATTAATCCATTCAAATAGCTTTGACTGATACTGTGGAGAGCTAATGTCTTAATTAGACTATATTTTGGTACTGTGCCAGAAACTTTGTAAAAGCCTAAAATCATTTTATCAATACTGTATCTCTGTAAGCAAAAGCCATAATTTTCAAGAAGGAAATGATATTATTTGAGGAGACCTAAACATAATTAATTTTATTCCTACCCCATCTTAATTTATTAGATTTCATGTCAGCTGTTCTGTTGTTTTTACAAGTCTTATGCCCAGGTCACCAGGTTACCCAAGTAATCCCATTTGATCTTCTAGAAAACAGACATAATAGCAGCATTCATCCAGTCCTCTGGAATCATCCTGTTACTGAGGATTTCCTGCCATGGGTTAACCATAGCAAGTCTCTCTTAAGAGCCTTAGGTACAAGTGCTCTAAGAAAATGTGAAGCTGAACAGTAAAGTTTATGTAACCCTTTTCTGTAAAAACCCCAAAACAAACCCAAGAGATCTGAGCCTGATTTGTGGTTTGACCAAGACTGGAGATGAGCAGGAAACAAAACAATGCTGCATACAGTTGTTCTGATTCCCAGAATCTCGTATATTTGTAAGTACCAGAAATGAAGGTAATTAAATGATCCAAATGATATTGGCACCAAAAGTCCTTTTTAAGGGTCTTTCACTGGCCAGTACAATACCGCCTTTTTGGAATGGATGAGTGTGGAAAAGAATGAAAAGACAGCATAAAGCAGGATACAGCAACTCTAATCACTTCTTAGGAATTTTTCTTCTTAGGGATAATGTTCTGTCTTCTAGCAAACGGGAGGCTTAGCTTGGAAGATCTCCTAGAATTCACATATGAAGCAGCTCAGATGATGAGAAACTACTTTTTAAACCATTGATTCCATTTGGTAGGGATTAAAAAAAAAGAATAAATGCAACCTTTCATTTATTTAATAACAGTATGTAATTTTTTCAAAGCAGATCCTTATTGTACAATACTCACTGTTTTATGAAACTAATCAAAAAGCAAACCTTCTAACAAAAATAGTATGAGATAGTTTGCATATCATGTCTGCACTGGGAATCAGACTGTTTCACCATACCTCACAAGGAGTCACTTTTTTATCTCTGAGGGGAGGTCAGACCTATAACCCTGAACCTCACACACAATCTTGACCAACCTCATATTACCCTGAGAGGAGATTCAGGAGAGCATTCCTGCTTTCTAATCCATCCCACACACAGTGAATAACGTTCACATTCTCTCCTTGTTTTTTTTTTCGCTTACCAAGCTCATTGAGGTAGCCACCATGTTTCCAGTCTGCTGGCAGTGTTCCTGTGTAGTCCATGGCAGTACCTCGTTTTCCAGGTTCCACATTTTTAAGGTTCACAAACAGCTGATTGTGTTTTGCCTGTTTCAAAGAAAGATGGGCAATAAAAACTGAAACTGCTGGGAAGCTGCCGAATTTCCTCTTGATAATCAGGGAAAGTAAAAATAAACCAAATGGGAAACATTAGGGAACAAAGTAAAATAAACTGAAGACTAATTGACAGAGAAGTTTACAGATTTCTATTCTTTACCTTTGCTAAGGTCAGCCTCTCCATGTTGTTGACATGAGGTGGGGTAGTGCATTGAGTTAGAGTATGATAACTAGGGTTAGAGAAATAGTGACTGTTGGCATTTCCACTATTACTGTGAGGGATGGTTTCTGAAAAGAAAAAGACAGGAAAATGAGCAACTGAAAACAACACGGCATTTCTTCCTCAAAGTTATGTTTTTGACAGTGCTGCACTGATTTCAGAATCTGATTTTGTGTTTCTTAAAAAAACCTACCAAAACAAAACTAAAAATCTTCCATTCACTTAAAGGAATTAGAGGTACGGAGCAGTAAGTGAGAAGTCATGTCCCCACTTTCAGCAAAGATCATTCACAAGTGTTACTTGTTAACATCTCTCTTTTATCTCTGTAGTCATAGCTGTTGCCTAAAAACGGCTCAGGAGAAAAAGACTCCAGGCCAACTTAGTGTCGGAGATAAGAAGGTAAAAGTTTTAATGAGCCTCCAGGCTTCTAAGAATACAGTTACACCCACGTACAAAATGCAGGTGTTACAAACTTTTGTAATGA
>VZRE01014042.1:10075-104570 GCA_013396775.1 Cephalopterus ornatus
GCCCCTCAGTTCAGGAAGGATATTGAGGTGCTGGAGCAGGTCCAGAGAAGAGCAACAAGGCTGGTGGAGGGACTCGAACGCACGTCCTATGAGGAGAGGCTGAGGGAGCTGGGGTTGTTTAGCCTGGAGAAGAGGAGGCTCAAGGGAGACCTCATCGCTCTCTACAACTCCCCGACAGGAGGTTGTAGCCGGGTGGGCGTTGGTCTCTTCTCCCAGGCAACTACCAGAAAGACAAGAGGGCATGGTCTCAAGCTCTGCCAGGGAGGTTTAGGTTGGATATTAGGAAGAAATTCTTTACAGAGAGGCTAATCAGGCATTGGAATGGGCTGCCCAGGGAAGTGGTGGATTCTCCAGCTTGGTGGTTTTTAAGATGAGACTGGATGTGGCACTTAGTGCCATGGTCTAGTAACCACAGTGGTAGTGGATCAAGGGTTGGACTTGATGATCTCAGAACTAAAATAGTTAGGATTTAATTGATTTGGTTTATTTCTTTTTTTATTTTTCCTGGAATAATTAGTGTTCTTTACTGTTTGATTCTGCCGGCATTGGAAATCATGAGAAATGCTCCTTCAATCTAGGACTTAAGTGACAAGTTTTTCAAAGCACATTATATATTAGTATTTTCTTCCATGGGCAAGCATACTTCACTCTTAATTTTTAATAATTTATCAGGTCATGGTTTCCCACTTGAATAAGACCCCCTCATTTTCAGAAAAGATTGAGTTGTTTGGTAAAGGTTTTCTTGGGAGATGTGGCTGGTAATGATATAGTGTAATACGAGAGTAAGAAATTCTTTTAACTTTAAAAACTGGTATTTTGAGTTCAAATGAAATGATCAGAAGGCCTAAACCTCTCTTCCTTAAAGCCCTGTGTATCAAGCAAACTTGTAGCAGGTTCACTCACAACTGCAAAGTTGGAGATTTTGCAGACAGTTAGCTACACAGATCTGGCTTCACAGCTGTGCAGATAATCAAGGTTTATATGTGTGTCCTTGTAGAGTTCTTTAGCTTTCAGTGCTAATAAGTTAACTAAAGAAACCTCAAGGTATAGATTTCAATACTGTTGAATTTGCAATCTACTTCAGTGTTTTTGGGTTGGTGGTTCCCCCCGCCAGACACATTTATACTATTGTAATGAATAGTAGTCCCTAAATGTTACTAGGTTTGGCCACATTCTTCTGTTGAAGGTGATTTGGTTCTTTTGCAACCACATGATGATTTTTTAAGTGGTTTTATATGTATCTGAACTGTCAGTGTAGTTTCTAAAGAGCTGCCAAACTGAGGAATGGTGATCATCTGAGTTGGCCCTGTGAAGTTACCTGGGAGAGTCACCTGTTGGCCCTGTGAAGTCACCTGGAAGAGTCAATAAAGCAATAAAGTGTGTGGTCAGGTTTGGTCCTAGTCAGCAAAGTGCTGGATGGTGTGTGTGGTTGAATTCTGCCACTGGAAATTGTTCTGAGGATGTTTTGTCATGGCTTTATCCAGAACTATCCAGTTTGTATTTCCTCACTATCTGGGTGATAGTTTTTATTGCAAATCCACATGTTTATTCTATTTGGAGCTCTGTGATTGTCTTCATTACTACTTCTGCTGGTCCTGGTCTTAAGGATATCACAGATCTGAGAAAACATGGAACATCTGTCTCTCCTCATTCTCTGTATCATGGTTTGAGCCATAGTCATGCCATCTTGGGGCCTCTCATGGGCAGTTGTCTCTCCATGTGGTTGTCGCTGATGCCTCCAAGGAGGTTTGCATGGAAGGGAAGGTGTACTCCTTTCTAACTGCCTCCTCCCATCCATCAGTCACAACAGACTGAGCCCTGCAAAGTTATGGGACAGGGCTTGCTGTCCTTACCAAGTTGTTATTGTCTTCATATCATAGAAAATCAGTATGATTTAACCAAGAATAAATGACTTTGTACTCCTAATTTTGGCAATGCCTATTGACTTTCTTCCAGGTCTTGACTCTGAGTATGCTGCTTATGAATATACTGTAGATTGGTTTTCCAGCTGTGCTATTCTTAGCCTAGACAATGTGGTGTGGTGGTTCCTTCTCATGTAAAGGTACAAAAAAGGGTTTACCTTCTCTTTGAAATGCACACATGAATGAAGGGTGAAAATGAGAAGGTTATTGAATACTTAGAGTATGGACTAGGACTTTTTTGGCAACACTAGACATGTTTGATGATGGTGTAATGGTGGGAAATGTGTGTTCAGATTTACAGAGGAGGAGTTCTGGGAAACTGTATATTCCTTAATCTTTGGTGAGAAATACCCTAATTTAGGGACCTCTTAAAACCATCCTTAAATTTATGCATGTTCTTAATTCTCATTGATGTGCAGAAGTACTTACAGAAATCAAACCAAGATAAAAAAATACATGAAGTCCTTACTGCTAGCGGGGATTTTTTTGTGATTGTGTAAGCCAGGAAACTTTTTCAATGTATGATTAATACATAAAAACTTACAAGCATTTTTAGCCTTTTTGCAGATAGCTTTTAGGTTGTTTCCTCTGCCAACAGTTCTAAAGGATCATAGAGGCTTTAAAAAAAAGTAGGTTTTTTTTTTAATTATTATGAAAAAGCAGGGATTTTATCAATTAAAAAAATGTCATTGTGTTTCAGAATTAATGTACTGATTTGGCTGGTTTTTATCTCCTTCCTCTCAAAATATACTGTTGTATAGTTTCCTTATTTATGGGTGAGAATATGAGTAGATTGGAGTATGTTTGGATAAACTATGGTATATGTTTCTTTTTGTATGTGTGTATGTGGTGGGAGACTGTGTAGATATAGTAAAAGTATTACCAAATAAACCAGCCTGTGATCTGCATAATGTGTCCTGTAATGATTGGTTTCCATCCAAAAAAGGCAAAACGTACTTGAAAAATGCATTAAAATACTATGAAAATGTCATCTTCAATTACACTCTGTTAAAGCAATTATGCTATACGCTGCAATATATAAATTCAAGCAGTTACAGGGTGCAATATTATTTTTGTCCTAGGCAGGAATGCACAAGAAAATATGTATTTCTTGGCCAAAGATGCTTGTCTCCAAATTAATTTTAAGGAGCTGAGCACAAGCACCTAAAGGGTCTGGGTACCCAGTAGACATGAAGGGTCCTGGTCTGCAAAGGTTGTCTTATATTAATGACTTCAATCAGGATGTGGGTCTCTAAATAAGGTTTTAGCGGCCTAAGTTTCTGTTAGAAAATTTTGGCTATGGAATAGGGACCTGTGGGGAGAAGTAAAAGGTTGCTTTGTACTTCAACTTCCTATGAGTTTTATGACTGAATCCTATGAAACAGGTTTTCCATGGGAGAAAAAAAATTGTGTCTGTTTTTAGGTTTTCTTTCTTTGTGTTTCTCCTTTTAATAATTGAAAACTACTGTTCATTATTTACATAAAACTGTCTCACTTGGGCCTGCTTTCCATAACCTTTCCCCTCAGAAGAATTCTAGGAATTTGCTGGCTTTCCTCAGGGGGATCCTGGCCATGTTTTATCTGAGACTTTAGGCCAGATAGTTGGTAATTTCTAAAAGTAATTTACTATGTTTAAATACTTACATGTAACCTCTGCATAGATTTGCCATCTGAGCCCATTTCAAGAAGTCATGTACTTAGGAGAATATGCACTTTAATTCAGTGTTCAGCCTTCTTGGTAGCTGGCAGTAAATCTCCACATGTAAAATGGAGAACCCCTTGGAAAAAAGTACTAGTAATGCAAAATCCTAAATGCCTGGAAGGTAAGGTGTTTCAGCTGTTTTTCTAAGACTGCCACTTTCTCTTTCCCTTTTTTCTTTCTGACTTGTTCTTTTTTTTCTTTTTTAAAATGAGGACGTGTCAGAACCAGAGGCCTTTAAGCACGGTATAAAATGACCCCAGCGCAAGTCTCCAGCATTTCTCATCCTTCCCTCTCCAGCTGCGAACATCAGCCAAGGCAGCACGCAGGCTTGGCTGCCGCCAGCACAAGCTCCCTGGCTCTCCCCCTTCCTCCTCCCCTCCCACCCTTCTCTGCTTGCCAGTGCAGTCAGAGCTGCTTCATATTAGGCACTGTTGCAATTATTTGAAATCTCAAGTACAAAAGCTGTTGTTGTGTTCCTTCACCTTGCATCAGCTACTGTGTGGGAGGAAGGGGCTTTCTTCAAAGCGTACAGGTTTTTTTTCTCTTGAATTAATTGCTCAGTAGGTGTTTTGTCTGAAGTATTCACAGAGAAATGATTTGAAAGTTACGTGGGCAATACATGGGGTTCATTAAGTCTAGATGGAATTGTATTTTCTAGAGTGACTTCTGAATTATAGTGTCTCATAGATTCATTTTCTAACTCTTTCTTTCACGTCCATCTGCCATAGGACATTTCAAAGATGGTTTGGCTGCCATTGAGACCTGGAGATCTGATGCCACAATGAGGACTCACACACGGGGAGCCCCAAGTGTGTTTTTCATACACGCAGTTTGCTTTGCCTTTGCCTACGGCGCCAGGGAGGACCGAGACGCAATGGTTCCTTTTGTCAATGCCAACTATGACAGCTATCCCATGCTCTACTTCTCCAAAGGGGACGTGGAGACTCTGCGTCTCCAGGCCACCACCACGCACCAGCACATTGCGGCTCGTCTGGTTGAGGCAGTACAAACAATGCTGTCAAATCCTCTGGAGTACCTTCCTCCCTGGGACCCAAAGGAGTTCAGCGCTCGGTGGAATGAAATTTATGGCAACAACCTTGGGGCCCTGGCGATGTTCTGTGTACTCTACCCTGAAAACATCGAGGCCATCAGTATGGCTAAGGATTACATGGAGAGGATGGCAGCTCAGCCTAGTTGGTAGATTTTTGTCTTTTTTTTTTTAAGTTGTTCCTTCTGTACAAACTGCTTATAGTTGGAGGAGTGAGTGGATGAATGCATTGCTTAAATTATTTCATTGGTTCTAACATTCACTATAAAAGTGACTAACTTGCTGAATGGATTTACCCTCATCCAGGCCAGCAGTGACACACAGCTTTTCACGTTCACTGGACTTGCCCTCTTGGAAGTTAATGCTGAAAGAAGGTGCACGCTTTGTGCAGCACTCTAATTACTGGGGAAAAAAAAAAGTAATCCAAACCCACTCTCAGTCAGAAGGCAGAAGTTCACATTGGTTTGTGGCAAGAAGTACTAAAAGTGTTATTTTTTAATTTTTTTTTTTCCAGACTCATACATATCTTTTGGGTAGTTCTTCCTTAGGAAGAACTCAGTAGAGGGGGACCTATGAAAAAGATATAGGTAAAATTGATACACTTGGGTTTCTGTAGTCTGCTCTAAAATCTGTCTGAGCTTTAGTTCAGACTTTCAGTTCCACTTGGCTGCATGGTTCTTGGGCCTTTCCTTAAGACATACTAGGACATGATAGTTCTCCATCTGATTATTGGAACTGCTTGAGGAACTGGCATTTTGATGACCACCTCCTGGATTAGTGTACCCTGGATGTGAGTTGTCATCCACAGGTTGCTCTGTTCTTGCTGCGCCAAACTCTTTCTATGGGGACAGATGTTAATGTTCTCACTGTATGAGTGATTCTAGCAATTAAGACCCTAAGATCTCCTTCTCATCTTCATTTTTCATACCCACCAGCAATTTATTCCCTTTTTTTCTCAGGCAGACACATTTCTCCTACCCCCTGCAGCAGTTGCCACTCAGTGCACTTTGCAGACTGTGGCCCAGGATTGTGGTCACTGTGAGTAGGTTAGAGGATGGGAACATAGGCTTTGCCAAGACAGTGGCTTCTGACCAGGGAATCAGCTGGAGCTGGACGGAGCACTGCTCCCTTCTCTTGCAGCTGCTGTTCTATAGCTCTGTGGTGACAGCAGCTCAGCAGAAGTCTGTCAAATTTCAAGTCAGCACACGAAGAAACATTAACTGTTCAAGTGGTATTCATTATTCAAACTACTATTCCTTACCTTCTTTGGGTTAAGACCAACTAGTAGTGTTCCTATAAATGGCATCCATCCACGGACCATCATTGGAATTGTGTGGATTTGAGCTAGCATAACTTGGGATCTGTATTCTCTTGATGGGCATGATTGCAAAGGCATTACAGTGTTCATTTTCCCATACACTAAATATTAAGGTGGTGAATGCCACAGAAATACATGGGCTAGTACAACAGAAGTGATGGGAGAGAGAAGGGACACTCTAGCCCTATGTTGTCTGAGTGTCACAGAAGAGAGGACACATGGGAGTTGGGAAGAAAAGTGTTGTCACAACAGGATGGTGGTCATTTCCAAAATCTTCCACTGAAGCATAGCAATACAAAGCTTCAGTCTTACTTAGCTCCAGAGACAGTCGGTGTTTCTCCTGGCACACTGACAAGAGAGATACAGCTTACAGAGGTGAATCCAAGGATGTGTGACCATCTCCAATAGGACCTACAAACTGCTCCAAAGTCAACACTCTCCTCCCTAGTTTTGTTGTTCACACTCTTTTCAGTGTAAGCACATAGTTACATGGCCATCTGTTTTAATGAAATAAGAATGAAGAGCAAGTATTATCTTGAGTAGGAGAACTTATTTGTGTCTGTCTTTCTCTGTTTCCTACATCTCACTCACTTTTTCAACCTTATTTAATTTTCTTGTGTTCTGTGATTCCTGCCTTGGATTAATTTGGGTTCTTCTGTCCCTTGCTATAATGATCTCCTTTGGCCCAACTGACCAGATACCAATCAAAACCAAGCAGATATCCTATTTGCATTTGGCTTTGATGTTATTTACCTCCCTCAAACCACTGTTTTTCTCAAGCAAGTATCTTGTATTAACTTGGTGAAAAAGAAGCCATCTTTTTCCATCTTTCCCTTCTGATGTAGACAACCCATCCAGCAACCAATAAAGGTTTAATCAAGGTTCTCTACTTTGCAAAAGAAGTAGGTGTAAAGTGCTTAGTAGTGGAATCGCAGAAGGAGGAAATTGGAAACATAGGCAATAGGGTTGGGATAAGCTGACCTTTGCATAACCTCCAGCTGGCCAGCTGTTCAAATGCTGTGACAGAAACACTGGTCTGGTTTCCATTTTTGTTTTCCCTCTGAGACCTTATGGCTGAATGCTGTCAACATGGAGTTTACCCTATAGCTCCATCATTGATGGCAGTTATATAAACCTCTCTCCTTTGTGCAACAGTGGTTTTCAGGAAAGTAGGAATGTGACATCTCTGAAGCACGTACTGCACTGTCTGGCTTTGCTTAAATAGGTTAGCACGTTCAGAAGCTGAAGGAGCTGGTGTTGGCAGCTTTATTCTTTCAGCAGTATAATCTGGATTTCTTTTCACTTCTGCTGTCATGGCATTGACTCTAAAAATAGTTCCAGAATTAAAAAAAAAAGAAAAATCAATCTTAATGAGTGTCCTCTAATTTTTGTGGCAATATTAAGTAAAATTTAAGCCTTACCAAAAAACAAAAGTGTACTTCGGTAGCACGTGCAGTAGTTGGATAAAAGAAATACAGTTTAAAATGTCACTGGTTATTTGTTCCAGAATTCTAGGAGATTAAGAAGACTAATATTTTAAATTTCATCTTTACATTACTGGAAACTTCGATAGCCCTAATATGGTTCAATATCTCAGGATACAATTACGAGAAAGTCTACTGGTAATTGATACCATGCACACATGGTATGTGGAAGGGGCATGTAATTAAGCACATTTATCCTTTCTCGTCTATTAAAATAGTCATTTTATATCACATAATAAAGTACACCCTTAATTGAGTTCCCATTCACATCAACTAACAGAGCTTGAGCTGTTTGTCATAACAACCCACGTTGATAGGCATGCTGCTCATTAGCAGACTATCCCTAATGGCTACATCCTGGAGTAGGTTTACATTTTAAAATAAACAGAGGGGCAGTGGCTAATAGCTAACTATAACAATCACCCGAAATAATATGGGAACGGCAACATTTTGGAGACCAGAAACAGCAGAAAAATGTAGTGCATTAACATTTCAGTTAAAATAGATGAACTTTAATCATTTTGCTGGCAAAAATTGAAAGCTGGTATTAAATAACCCCCTTGCTTTTCCATGGGTTTGATATCTAGATGCCGTCTAAAATTTTAGGGAATTTGTCCTTATATTCAAACCGTGTTATCTTCTTTTAGCGACAACAGAGGATATTGATGCGTTTTCTGGCATTTTATCTCTGACTGGTCCCTAGAGCCCTCCCCACCAGAAGGGCGTTTTGGCCGAGGGGATCTGTACTCATGATTCTTTCCATATGCCGCCTTGTCCCATTCCCGTACTGAGCAGAATGATGTAATCAGAGTCACACATCTGCAGAAATAAGAGTCCATTCAGATTCTGTGTTTTGTACAAAGTAGTGAAAAACTCTTCTTTACTAAGCCTGCCTTACAAACAAATGCCTTAGATGTTCACAAATTCTTCACCCTTCTTGCAGCAGGAGAGACATTTGTGGGTTGTTTTTTTAATTTTTTTTGCTTGGTTGTTTTTGGGGTTTTTTTTCATATAGTTGACGCCCTATTTTTAAAGACGAGTATGCTACCAATGTGCGGTAAGGTGTGGGATTTGACAGTTAGCTGGATCTGTGGGTTTCACTGGGGAGATAATTACTGTCAAGCACATGCAGACATTCCAAGGAAATAACAGCGAGTAAGGAGAAGCTAACAGGAGGCTTCAGCATAACAAGTCTGTGAGCTTTCTGCTATTTTCTTATAAACTAGAAATCCTTTTACTTTAGCCTTTTACTAATCACTGTTTATTAAAAAGTATTGGAGCATCCTATAGACCATTCTCTTAGTATCCAGATAGTGTTAAATGTTGAACAGTACAAAGTAAATATATGTACATATAAATAATTAAATGTGTAGATAATCATTTAACTAAAATTAATTCACACGTGCCAAGTTGAAATAAAGTGAGTCTCTGTGCTGACACCAGAAATTTATAACATCTGTTTGATTCCAATAATCAACCAGTAGTCACACTCAAAGAAAACTTACGGGGACTTTATAAGATTGTGGCATAGAAGTTGGTATAAAGTAAGGTTGGGGGATGCTGGTATGCTGTCTCCTACAGGGAGGAAGAAAGAAAAAAAAGGAAGGGTAGGAGGATGAATTTGGTGTCTGGAATATATATTATGTTAGTAAGTGAAATATCAAGCCCCTATGCTGTTTTTATCTTTTACATATGTAGCATTTAAAAATAAAAATTGTGTGTACCCATGCGATTAAATAGGTAGCTGGATTTTGAAGATCTTCTTTTATATCCCTTTTTTTTTTAAAATTAGTATAGCAGATAAATTGGTGCTGAAGTTCTGTGGTAGCTATGGGGAGCTCACTTTGTGGCATGCCTGGTATAAAACTTTGCTAAAACAAGAGCTAGAGGTCATCTGTTGAAATAATAACAAGATTTCTGTGTCTGCTTAATATGGCACTGAGAACAACTAAAACAGACTCAGTCCTAGTTTATTAATATGTCAACACAGAAGCATCATGACAGATACTAAAAGGGAGCCTTGTGTGGAAAGGACTCTCTTGTAATCAAAGCCAAAAATGAGAAGAGGATCTAAAAGAAGCTTTAGAAGCATCAGAATGTGATTATAGACCTATGGGAATTAAAGGTTTTTAAGGGACTAAAGTTTTAGTTGCCTCCTCAACACCTAAACATAGGTGTAAAGTAGTAAAACCCTACTTTTATAGAAAGCTCTTAAAACTTTTGTCTATATGTTGCCCTTTTTTTTCATGCCGATATGAATGTAGCCCTTTACGTTTTACCACTCTTTTGCCTGTCTTCCTGTCAACTGAACTGCAATAAACCTGAGCATGTCAGAGTGGCTGCTGCTGAAAAATGACTGGTAAAGAGATAGGGTAAAACTTGTCATGTTTTACCTTAGACACTGGAAATAATAAATCATCAATTTTTCAAAGATTTTTTTTTTAACAGTTTTGTTGTTGAAAATTACAAAGCACTAAGGTTGTGCAGATAATGGCCTTTTGTTTGCCAGCCCATCAGAAAAATGTGGAAAGGGTGAAAGCTGAGAGGTTGTTTTGAATGAAACAGATTTTTTTCAAAGATTTTTCCTTTTAGTTCCCAAAACAACAATTGTAAAATACTGTTCCATTAGTGAAGAAAATATTCCATTTGAGCACATTAAAATACTTTGTTTTGAAGACTTTGTAAGAAAAATACCTAAAATCTGATCTAGTTTATAAAATAAATGTTGGTGGTCTCATTCCCCTTGGCAGGTATGCTCTCTCTTGGTATGTATACTTTGCCTAGCCATGGAAGAATATTTCTCCTTTGCCTGATGGGAGGTTCCCCCAGAAGCAGATCAGAAAAATAGTGAGTACCAAGGCATTGCCCTTGGTATTGGGAAGACTGTACAATTACACAAGCGATTTCAGGATCAAGAGGTCGGTTGGCCCCATTACATGCCTCATTTGCATCCACACTTGGTATTTAATGTGCACTAAACTTAACCAGGCTGTTCGCTGGCTACCATGTCTGAGATAGATGGCATCAAAATGCACTAGAGTGTTGTCTTTCAACTAATTTTCACCTGTAAGCCATTAGAAAAGAGCCCTGGCTCTTTTCCTTTGCATCCGCATAGTGAGATTGAGAATTTCAGTCCTTTACTCTCCACCTCGTGGAGTTATTGTACAGTAATTTGGCATGGGAAAGTTTGGAGCATTAAAATTCAGGATGTGGCTTACTTGTGTAATGTATGTGTCAGGATGTGCTTAATTCTTCATTTTGCATGCAGTGATGCCATGCTAATTGTTGACCTAGAGGCCAAAAATCAGATCTCACACTGATTGGAAGGGTATTCTATGTCTCAGCTTAAAGAGTGTTATTTTCCTATTCAATTTGTTTATAAGAACTGGATACAAAGTGAGGTGAGGGCAATTCTAGACATCCCAGAGGCCATGATCATGGAACTCACTTAAGCAGTAAAGTTTGATTTAAATCCTGCCTTGAGCTGGGCAGACAGTGTTTTTTTCCTCTTGGCTTATATTTCTGAGAGAAATGCTAATAGACTTGCAGCAACATCAAATGGTTTGGATTGGAAAGGACCTTAAACATCATCTAGTTCCACTCCTCCTGCACAGGACATGGACACCTTACACTAGACAAGGTTGCCCCAACTTGGCCTTGAATGCTTCCAGGGATGGGGCATCCACAACTTCTTCAGCAACCTATGCCAGTGCCTCACCACCCTCCCAGTCAAGAGTTTCTTCCTAACACCAAATCTAAATCTCTCCTCTTTTAGTGTAAAACCATTCCCCCTTGTCTTATCATTATCTACCCATGCAAAACCCTTCTTATAAGCTCTCCATTAGGTACTAGAAGGCCTCTGTAAGGTCCCCCTCGAGCCTTCTCTTTCTTGTCCAGCTTTCTCACCCTATGTTCAAAGGAGAGGTGCTTCAGCCCTCTAAGCATCTTTATGGCCTTCCTCTGGGCTTGCTCCAATAGGTCCATGTCCTTCCTACGTTGGGAGCTGCAGAGCTGGATGCAGTCCAGGTGGCATCTCATCAGAGTGGAGTAGAGGGGGAAAATCACCTCCCTCAACCTGCTGGCCACACTGTTTTTGATGCTGCCCAGGACACACTTGGATTTCTGGACTGTGAAGGCACATCACTGGGCCATGTCCAGCTTTTCATCCACCTGAACTCCAAATTTCATCTCTGGAGTACTGCTCCCAGTGAATTCTTCTCCCAGTCTGTGCTCATGTCTGGGGTTGCCCTGACCCAGGCAACCGTAGTTTCAGTAAGGAGTTAGTAGTGAGTAATGAGGGGGAAAATACAGAAAACCGTTTCTACTGAGAGAAGAGGCATTAGTAGCATTAGTAATGTTGTCAAGAAATTGAGAGGTTGTGGTGGTCTTGGCTTTGTTGTTGATAATGATTTTTACTTCCCATCCAAAATTTTATACAAATGGTATACTTATTTAGAGCATGGAATCGCATTTAATGAAGGTGGTATGTGTACACAGAACAAACACAGTGCATGCAGGATGGGTCCTGATGCCATAAATTGATCACTGGAGAACTGAGTCTTAGCTCCCCCTTCAGATTTGTGGTTCATTGCAGAAGGTGACAAATCTAAAACAGATAAACCACGTTGCACCATACTAAAATTCTCAACATGTACAGGAAAACCATACTACTTACCCATAATTCCAACCTTATCCATAATCTCTTTATTTCTCCAGTTTCTTCATGGAGGACTTAGATCAAACTCTAAGTGTTTAAAATAAAGTAACAAAAATATTTTATATTATAAAGATGAGCAGAACTTAAAAGAACACCCCAGGCATGTATTTATCCTATGCCATTTACAGAATTTGTCCAAACAGCAGTTTTTTGTACAGAAAAATGCATACGGCTTTGGATGTTTGCAGAGTTTGATTGTTATGTACCAAACCCATTCAGCACTTTTTGCTCATTTATAAACCTTCTAGAATTTCCATATAGGCACCTCTTCCAAATACAGGTGTAGATATATAAGTGTAAAAAGGTATCATAGGGATGCCTTTATATTTTAGCTGTTATTTTAAAATACATTTTAGAATTTTTGGAACAGTTGTCTTTGCTCAAATGGTCTGTGTTTGCAACTAAGTAGTTGCTCTATATTAAAGAATCTGTTATAGATGTTTTTATTTACTGTGGATTTTTATTTTAACATCTTATTGCTTTAAAAGACTAAAGAGGCTAATGTAGTTTTGCGGTACAGGTTACTTGCTTTCTTCAGACACAATTGCTAAGTGGAGATTTATACTATCTGATGTTAAATTTTACTCCTGAGAGGCTTAGAAAATAGCCATTTTACAGTGCAAAGTGTTGGCATGTTTTTACCTATCTTTATTTGTGCAAATACACACAGCTTTTCTCAGTAGTTAGTAGTTAGCCCTGAGAACTCTTTTCTTTGCCTATGTTCAGTGCGTTCCTATGGCTCTATGCTTTCCCACAGTTTATCAGCCAGGCTGTTTACCAAATCTGACACTGAGAGATGCGTTTGAAAAACGAGGGCATAATTTAGATACAAAAACCATTTAATGCTTGCTACTTGACCATGCTTTTTGTGAATCATATTCCTCATGTTTGGTGTACATTGCCTGGTTCCCTTGAAATTAGATTAAGGGGTGGGTGCACTGATTTATAGCAGCTAAAAAGTTGTTACTTCAAAAGGGCTTCATTTTAAGAACAGATGTTGACTGTAGGTTTGTATGTTTAGAAATCAGGATCTTTAAATAGTCATCTTTAATTTTCTTTATTACTTGTGTGCATCTCCTCTGTGAAATTTTATGCAAGACTTAACTGTACAGAATTGCAATTTGAGGGAAGTTACAGCAAAATTACTTGTCTAGCCCAAAGTTGGTAACTATGGCAGTAGGTGTGATTAGGGTGCCTAGCAGAAAGGTGTTTACACTGAAAGGCTGTGGGGTTCTTTTTTTTTTTTTTTTTCCCTGAAGCTTCCCATGTAGAAGACTGCTTCCTATTTTGTCAGAAATAGTGCCACAGAGACTAATATATGCTCTTATACTGTAGAATTTGCTGCAGTCTTGTGTTAGAAACCAATCATAAAGTTAGCATACATTTTAACAGTGAAAGTTACAATAAATTAGTTCCACTGTCAAATTCCATTTTAAATGAAGTCAGGTGAAGATCAGGAAATAGGTTTAAGCAGATTCTAATTAGCAGCTTCTATGTTGTTAAAAGGATACTGAACTTTGAATCAAATTTTTTAAATTAGCTCAAATTCTTTCATTGTGCTTTTCTTCCACCCTAATGTATAGCTTAACCTCAAACTCTGTAATTGTTCCAAGCAGAGGCCTTTAAAGTGAAATTTCCTGTACCCATTTGAACTCTGATTTCTGAATATGCAAAGGTTTAGTGAAAAGGAAAACTGAAAATAGTTTGGAAATTAGGATTCATGATATAGATGATCAAAGGAATGTTCCTGTGTCAACGGATTACTGACAGGAATCATGATACCAGTGTTGCATATAACTGGCATAGACTACAACTTTACTTTTATGTACGAGACCAACAACATTTTAAGAGCTTTTTCAATTATAAGGAAAGATGAAAAATCAGAAATAGAGAAGCAGAGAATTAACTGAGATTGACAAATAACCAACTTTTGTACCTGAGTGACGGGGTGGCACTTACTGCCACGATCTAGTTTACAAGATGGTGTTAGGTCAAAGGTTGGACTCAATGATCTCAGAGGTCTTTTCCAACCTAGTTCATTCTGTGATAAAAAAATCTGAAGAGTCAGAAGAGTTGCTTTCCCAGTTCAGCTATGCTTTTTTCCAGTGTATCTGGAAATACAGATAGAATGAGCATTTAGAAAAAGCACATAAATATTTTGGTTTACAAGTTTGCAATTTTTTTGCACAACAATTGAGAGAAATTATAAGTAAGAAATTTTGCTGATGCTTTGACAGTTGTTACCACACTTATAGCTGTCTGTCTTAATACTGTTCATAACCATTTTCTGTCAGTGCCTGTTAACCAAGAAAATTGTGCAAACAAAATAATCTAGTCCAATGAAAACCATAGTTAAAAAAAAAAAGTCAAATCCTTCTGCTCAATGCTGAATGCATTCATGTGTTTAATTTAAAATCTGTGAGACAAATATTTCATTTTAAAAAATGAAAAAAGAATGTTTAACTTCACTTACCAGAAGATGGGATCAAAGCTGAGAGGAGGTAAACAGTTAAAACTGCTGGAAATTCAGCAAATCAAAAAGCATACAGAGGCTTTCCTTACATGCAAGTATAAACGTGCCAAGTTTATTTGAGTTCTTTAAATGATGTTAAATATACTGAAATAAAAATTAAAATAACTTTTTCCCACTTTCACATGTATTTTACCATTGTTGCAGTGCCTTAGGCTGATTTCTACATGGTTTATTATTGCATTTTGAATGCAAATAAATGCTTCTGTAGCAGAATGATGATATTGTGACTTTTTTTTTAAATATTTTGATGTTTTTTCTCATCTACTCATACTGCTGCTTACACAAACTAAGATGAAATCATATTTACAGAGTCATGGAATAGTCGAAGCTGGAATATGCGTGCCTTCAGGAGCACAGCACAGTATCCACTGATTGCAGGAGGACACTGTCTCATCTCAACAATTTAAAATTAATTTCTGTAATAAAAAATATATTCCAAAGAAAGTGAAAGAGGAGAACAAGCATAAAAACATCTGATGATTGTTCAGTTTATCAAAGTTTATTTTTACTATGTATTCCTTCACATTTCTTTTTCTATAGAAGCATGGCCTGGAAGTACTGTAAGTACTGCAAAACTAAAGTCTTTGATACACAATATATTCTTGATTTAAGAGAAATATTTGTTCTACACTACCTCCATTATGAATTTTCTTGGTATAAATTTACTGTTTTGCACAGTTCAGTGTAATCATGGGATACAAGCCAGTAGTTCCTAGAAAATAATTTTGAGTAGTGACAGCATTTTATCTCTATCTTAAAATTAGAAAAACCCCAGTGTTTATTAAGTATGCTAATTTGAACTGTAGGTATGAAAGTAAGTTTCACCTTCTCTACTTTCACCTTGAATACATTTGGGAAATGAGGAAACAGTATAGTCAGTTATTTTATTATACTTGCTTTAAAAACAGCTTTAATCCTGTAGGCACCGTTTATCAACAATTGTCTCCTTTGGAAAACAGGTTTGTTACAGGAGATTGGAGGAGTATGAACTATGGGATATTACTTTATCGCAAAAATTATGGGAATCTTGCTCCAGATGAATAGATTCCATTTCTGTACAATCAATATTCTACATATCTTTCTCCTAGCAAAACCCAGAATATTTTTTTAATCTTTAATTTTCTTTTAAATTTTTAATCTTTAGCAACTTAATCTTTCTAATAAAATTAATGACCTTTGAAGGTTAATGTTGTCCACAGTTAGGATAGAAAGAAATGATCTTAGAGACTTGATAAGTAGTTCACTACTGTGCTAAATTCAACATGAATGGTCTAACTTCAGAAACATGAAGTCGTATACATATCACAGTGCAGCAAGGGAGAAAACTAAGTAGCTGAAACTCAATTAATTGCTATCTTTATTTCTTGACAGGCTAGTGAAGGATGCCCCGTGGGATGAGGTCCCTCTTGCTCACTCCTTGGTTGGTTTTGCCACTGCATATGACTTCTTGTACAGCTATCTTAGCAAGATTCAACAGGAGAGATTTCTTGAAGTAATTGCCAATGCCTCGGGATACATGTATGAAACATCATACAGACGTGGATGGGGCTTCCAGTACCTTCACAACCACCAGCCTACCAATTGTGTGGCCCTGCTGGCTGGAAGCCTGGTTCTGATGAATCAAGGTATGTGCTAAACCATAGGAATGTTTTTTTCTGAAGTGTATCAACTCAAATCAGTCATTTATGCAGCCAAGTTCAGGATTTCATAAAAGTGCTTTTGAGTGTACAGCAGTATTGGGTTTGCTCTTTTGCTGCTTAGTAAAATTTAATGTACTGAATAGAGCAAAAGTTTGTGGGCAGATGTACAAGGCCTAATATGTGTGTATATAAATTCAGTTATCTAAGTGATTTTGAAATTCTTATCTCACATTTTGTAAGAATTAAAAATCCCCTTGTGTACAGTCTGTCCAGTCCAGATTTATAGACAGCGTCTTTCAGGGTAGATTATCGGTAAAGAGGGATGCACTTGGTCTCCTTACGCAACGCATTGAAAGGTCAACGGTCAGAAACACCCCGCACTTTGAGCTGGGAGCTAGACAATAGAATAACCTGGAATTTTGCCCAAGACTTCTGTCTCCTGAGAGAACTGCAAAAGTGTAACTTTACCCACCCAAAGGCCACAGCTCAGGACCTTTCTTTCCATCAGTCTTTTCTATGGAGATAAGCACTGCTTTACTTTTTTCCTTCTGAATTCTGCCCTTGCATTCCACAACCGTCATCCAAGAGGTGTGTGTGCCAGGTGTCCTCTTCTTTGCTTTGGCGACTTAAAACCATTCTTCCTGCTTCCAACTTGAAGACCTTGACCAGTTGATTTGACTGCTCTGCATAGGGGCTATCCCTCTTCTCCTTTCTGAGTGATACACAGCGTAAATGAGAATGCAAGTCACAGAGTCAGTGAGAGAGAGCAGGTGAGCGATCCTGACTTTAAACCCCATAGGTACTTTGGCTAGAGGTGGAAGTCAGCTTCTGCTTTTATAAGAATGAATCAGTATTTTATCAGGTGATTATTTAATATGTGCTACAAATTCTTTGAAAACATGATTCCCAGTGGAACTACTTACTTACGGCAAATCAAGGAAAATGTAGTTTCTAGATGCTGGTGATGTTGCCAGGCTGTTCAGCTCTGCCAAGCAAAGGCACATCTGCACATCATTGGCGCTTTCAAATGCCCAAAGAAGTGTGACAAAAAATTATGGCACTGACTGTGTTTGCAGGGTTATCTTCTTATCAAGTGCTCGTGGGAACAAGCACATTGACTGATATGTATATGCTGAGAAGCATCAAGAGCATGTGTGGACGTTATTCCCTATCCTTCTCTCTTGCCGTCCACAAATTGAAGACTCAGGCCATGTTGATTCATTGGGTTTTGCTAAATTTCATAAAATTCCATTCTTCCCTAAGTCTTCATTAGTGCAGGAGGCTGGCAGTTTGCAAGATGACTCTGCTTTTCATTAGAATATAGACCATAAGTATGCTTTATGCCAAACAATGGTAACATCACAAAGCTGGGCAATATTTCTTTCACTAAAGACTGGTGAGGGTTATTTGGGGGGAAAATAAAAAGGAAAAAAGCAGCAAATTCATGAATTCTTGAGCAATTTGGAATTAGTGGTAATATTTCAAATGAAAATAGGTCAAAACAGATTGTGTATTTCTAAACTAAAGTTCTATTGTTTTCAATATAGAGCAACTTTATTTTTTAAAAAATGAAAACTTAAATGAAGTTTTTCTGCTGGTCTAAAACAAAAGGAAAAGATTTTTTAAAAAACTATCGTTCCAATATGAGAGATGTAATCTGAAGGAATTAAAAAAAAAAGGCATGGGAGAAAGAGAATGAACATACTATACTTCCTGTATCAGCTACATAGCGATTGCAAAGAATGTATCCCAGTATTGACCTTTCTTAGAAAATGTTTAAATTCAAATTAATAACTTTAAATACAATTAAGCTGTTGAAGCTTCCAGAGACTAAATAGCCAATTTAAAAGCCTGTAAACGTTGCCATAGGACTGAAAAATGAAACTAATTTGAATGACTCCTAGGCACATGCATATGTCGAAGACTTTATACTTAGACACTCAGATATTCAAAATAGAAACGTGAGCAAGGCCTTGATATATCTAGTAGATACATGATTTATATCCTGCTAATTTTAGGTGAGATTTGTTGTGGTTTGTTGTGTAGCCTGACAGAGCATTGAGTCTTTTACTTTCCTCATTTCAGGGTGTTCTTTTAGTATACTACAAGTCTAACACTATAGCATAGATGTACACTGAGTAAACAGAACATTAATGCATTACGATGGTAAATGCACTGTGCTGAACCATGGCAGGTAACATTCTTGCATCAGTCAAAAACTAGCTTTTGTGGCTGTTATGTCATAAGGGAAAACAAGAGCGGGAGCATTCAGGCTTTTATTCCAAAAGACCGCTGTGCTGCCAACTCCATCAGAGTAATGAAGTAGTGTCATCATAGCTGTAAGTAAAGTAAGTGGAAATAAGTAGTACCACCTGCCCCTGTTACTCAGGCCTTCCCCATCATAGTTTTCTTTTTAGCCAGCCAATAAAAATACCATGTTAGATTCAGTTGTCTGTTTTATTTAGAAACTGCTATTTTTTTTCTCTCTCTGTTAACTGAGCAGGATTTGGCAGCCTTGACTAGTAGGATGTCAGAATTGCTCATCACTCTGCTGAGCATAAATACGGTATTTGTGACAGTGAGAGGAAACACTTTGTAACAGGATTGAATGTAGGTCCTACTCCTGTAGCTTGGCACATGTGCTTCGTTCAGCAGGCACTGCTTCACCACACCGTGGGGTAGAATGTTTGCCAGCTGGGCTTTGCTATAGGGTAGAATTAAGTCTGGTTAAATCTGTGTTCAGACACTTTGAGTTGGGAGAACTCTAAACTGCCGCGTAGAAGCACAAGGCAATTGATCTCTGTTTAGTCCTACTTCTCTTGCTACTCAGTCCAAAAGAAAATAAGAGAAGGCACATAGCCTTTCCTCTGCTGGCTTCCATGTGCTGACTTCTGCAATACATAAATGCAGTACTGAGGCCATTGTGCTTGTGCTTAGTGAAGGCAGACAGGGCCTGAGAAGGTTTCTCGTGACCTCTTCCCAGCTTTTGATTTGTGTAGAGCAGACCAAAATAGTAAAATCTATGAAATGCTTTTCTTTAGAGAAACTATGACTGCTTAGGACTTGTATATTTGAAGGCTGAGAATTTACCTAGTTGGAAGATTAATTTTATTCTGGAATTGAGGAATCTGCTTTTGGAAGTAACCATGTAAAACTCTTCCAAAATAAATTATATTTGGATAACCCTTTAGATTGTACAACAAACTGAAAATGTAACTAGAACAGAGCAGGTCTTAAAATAGAGCATGAGTTAGTAGAATATCGTTTAACTGCAGCTCAAATGTGAACTTTTTTGCATTTTTAAACTCTGGGGATCTCCTTTCCACGCTGGCAATCCTACCAGTAAAAATGACTGATTAGAATTGTTGCATTACTGGAGCCCTCTAGTGGGGCCATCGGTTTGTTTTCATAGGGCTTTAATTTGAAATGCAATAAATAGTCTTGGCTTGGCTCTTCCTTTTTTGCATGTCCTGAACTCATTAAGGAAATTTTCTTTTTAAGCTGTAAAGCATAATCCTACATTATTAGCGAAAGATGTGTGGTAGATTTTCCCCTGCTCATGTGACCTTGCTTTGCTGTGTTTAAATACTGTGTTTTATATATCACCCTAGAACTAGAGGGATGCTGCAGCAGTAGGTTGTATTATAGAGCTCTGGATTGCAGATTCCTTGCTGTAAAGGATCCCACAGTGGGGGTACAAATGGCTCCATCTATGACCCGTAGTGTTCTAATAGTTTTGCCAACGTCTTTTTCTTTCAGGCTACCTTCAGGAAGCTTACTTGTGGACCAAGCAAGTGTTGGCAATCATGGAGAAGTCAGTTGTCCTGCTGCAGGAGGTCACAGATGGCTCCCTCTATGAAGGGGTGGCTTATGGCAGCTACACAACCAGATCGCTCTTTCAGTACATGTTTCTTGTCCAAAGGCATTTTGACATCAATCACTTCAGCCACCCTTGGCTCAAGCAGCACTTTGCATTTATGTACAGGACTGTGCTGCCAGGTAGGTCCTTTGGGTAAATGAAGATGAATCTTCTAATTTTTGAAGCAGCAATAAATTTCATACTTGAAATAGGCCATTTTAAAACAACCACCATACAGGGATTTTTTTAAAATAACCATTTCCTTTGATTTTACCTTCATCATTCATCAAAACAGTGACATCCTTGTTTATCACTGCTTATTAAAGATCAATTCCGGCTTTTAGAATCAGTGGAAATATCAAAACATCAGTTGGGAGAAAAAGCAATCCTTCTGAGTTTGATTTCTGGTTTTCAAAGTTCACTAGGGTTTTCTGTTTGAAAAATAATATTCTTTGAGATTCTTCTTGATTTTTTCCCTTGCCAAAAATCGTTACACTGAAAGATTAGGTGAAAGAAATAGCAAATGATTAAGCCAATGTAAAAGTACTAGTAAAGTATAAGAAAGTTTTACATGATCATCAGTTTTCCACTAAACAGAGATTTTTATATCACATTTATTAAAATATTTTTATTATACTTTGAAAAGGTATTTACTCAAAGGATGAATTTTTGTGCTCAGTCAGGGGTACATGAACCATTTTCTTTTGTCAGTGTGAGAGTTTAACATAAATATCTGACAATCACTGGTGGGTAAATTTTGAAGACTTTTTAGTATTTCTCTTGCTGTATCTCTCCACTGTCTTGCAGTGTGTTTCAGCATCTCTGATTTGAAGTCCAAGTTGTGACTGAAAGATGAAGGGATGCAAATACAAAAACAAGTTATTGCTGGTCTCTTCTTTCAGGAGAGGTTTAGTTTCAGAAAGTCTTCCAAGTTTTTTATGATGATTTTATCATAGAATCATAGAATGGTTTGGGTTGGAGAGGACCTTAAAGATCATCTAATTCCAACTCACCTGCCATAGTCAGGGACACCTTCTGCTAGCCCAGGTTGCTCAAACCCCGTCCAACCTGACCTGAACATTTCCAGGAACAGGGCATCCACAAACTTCTCTGGGCAACTTGTTCCAGTTCCTCACCATCCTCACAGGAAAGAACTTCTTCCTTATAACTAAACTAGGTCTACCCTCTTTCAGTTTAAAGCTGTTACCCCTTGTGTTGCTTATTTTCAGGACAATTCATTAGAAACTTATATTGCTCAAATTCGTGGTTAAAAAACCATGATAACTTTCTTGGAGCCCCAGATCTATCCATGTGTTGGGGTCTGAGTGCAGCTTTGGCATGCCAGTATAGACACATAAGGAATTGTGCTGACTCCTTGTGAGACCTCAGGGATCCACTGGGGAGAGGTTCCAAAGAGCAAAATGAACTCATGCTGACTGTTTCAAAGTGAACCTGATTTTTTTTTTCTTGAGGGCACCTCCGGTTTTTTGCTTTGGAGACTATAGATTCACGTAAGAAAAATGAAAGCTGTAAAGAGAAAGAGAAAGTTACCTCTGCCAGGTGGTGAGGAGAGGAAGTATATGAGACATTGCGTCTTGCATTTAGTGTAGTATATTTTGTGTAGTGACTGGAGCCCAAAGCCAAAGAAGAAAGGTGAATATTCAAGTTAGCTACAGCAGAAGAAAACAGCTCCTGTGTAACCTATTTAAGGTTCACTTACAAGCAGGTCTATAAACGTCTGAAAAGGCTGCTTCTGTTTGTACCGCCTGGCTTCACTGTCATGCTCTACAATCGCATCTTTTTTGTTTATTTGTTCTTTATTACATTCTTTTTCACTTTTTCCCAAGGGTTTCAGAGAACTGTGGCCATCGCGGATTCCAACTATAACTGGTTCTACGGGCCAGAGAGCCAGCTGGTGTTTCTCGACAAATTTGTCATGCGCAATGGCAGTGGAAACTGGCTGGCAGAGCAGATCAGAAGGAACCGAGTGGTGGAGGGCCCAGGGACACCATCCAAAGGGCAGAGGTGGTGCACTCTCCACACTGAATTTCTCTGGTATGGAAGGGAATGAGTGGGCTCAAAAGGAACCTGACAGCTGTTTGCTGTTAGTGATAATTCATTATCTTTAGATTTGTACTGTAAAAGCTGAGATCAGACGTTCCATATGCCACCCAGAGTCATTAGGCACAGAAGAACTTCTTTAATTAGCACAAATGCACAGTATGGGTTGCTACAGGGAACACCTTGGTCTTGTCCTACATCTGCTTTTATGGTTTCTTTCCATTGTCTATTGCTTTTATAGAATTGCTTGTATGGAATACAGGCAGTTCCAAAGGAATTGAAAATTTGCCTCTATGTAGTCCTTGTTTTATTTGGTCTGTTCTAATGGTTTTTAATCTTGTCGTATGCTTTTATAATTAATTACATGAATATTTAAAGCATAATTTTCTTTCAAAAGCTTTAAGAAATAGTATGAACTTTCTTTTAAAAGCAGAAGTACTGTAAACAGTAAGGCTACTGTTAGCTGGTTTTGTATACTAATTTGCAAGTTATGCTTGGAAAAAATGCCATGCTAGATGACTAAATCCATATTTTTCCATGTAATTTACAGCTCTAATAACTTCTATGTCAGTCCTCTAAAGGTGAGAAATTAAAAGATCCAAGAGGCTTTAGATACACATATGAATTCTCACAGTTCCTGGAGATAAGTACATTTTTGAGGAGTTAGTGTAGATCTATTTCTCTCTCTTGCAAGAAAAATATTGTTGAATATCCATTGTTCTGCATTTATGATATGCACATTAAAATGCCTGTTTGTTAGGCTTCAAGCAGCCTTCATCTTCTTATTTGCAAAATACAGAATCTCTTCTTTACAACCTCATTCCATCATTGTTTTCTCCTGTGCCTTCAGGAAAATCATGGGAATTTATGCTTAAAAAATTCATTTTAATGTAAAAAGAAAAGCAATTTTTAAGAGCACCTGAATAAAAAAATTATCAGAATATTCCAACAGTTGCCTTTGCCCTGTGCTCTAGTGGTGCTCTTGTGATGAGCGTGTCCATTTGAATTAGAGTTTCAGGGAAGAGACTTGCTTTTAGGGGAATCTCCATCAAGGACCAGTGGATACAGAGCAGGCTCGCAGTGCTGGTTGGAATTACCCCAAGGCATATCCAGGACATGAGCTGTGACTGTCTAGGGCTTGGCAGAAGCTCTTGGTCAGCTGTAGAGTGTAAAACTGATGAGGAACCATCTAACAGAAATATTGCTGAGTTTGTTTATTTTGGTTGCTAAAAAGCAATGCCAGAAGGTTAGGTTTTCTTTTCCATGGTTGTTCTGTTTTAGTTTGCTTTTTTGCTGTTTTAACTCCCAAAGAAGAAATAAAGCAAAAATTGTAAGCATTGTAGCCTTTTCTTAAGACCTCTTTTTAAACCAAGTGTCTTACATCTTCCAGCTTATACAAGAAAACCATGTACATCTTGCTTCAGCCTAGTTTAGAGAAAGAAACTAACATACATTAACTGATATAAATAATAAACATGTATCCTTTAAAATGAAAAAAAAATGAAATAAAAATGAAAATCCTTTTCATTCATTTGTAATTTACTGCAGATGCTTTCAGCTGTTATTCTGTAAAAAGTGCACAACAAATTTGTGCAGGGATTAGTGTGATTACAACTGTATGATTAGGAAGCATAATTGTTGGCTTACTCCTTGATGTAACTGTTGAATCATTTTTTGAGTGTTGTACAGGTTCTGATAATGGAATCAGTCAAGTGGTTTTTAAACCCATTTTTCTCATCTTTTTGGCAGGTATGATGCAAGTTTGCGCTCCGTACCTCCACCAGACTATGGGGTTCCTAAGCTGCATTATTTTGAGGACTGGGGAGTAGTAACCTATGGAAGTGCTTTGCCGGCTGAAATCAACAGGCCTTTCCTTTCCTTCAAGTCAGGAAAGCTGGGAGGACGTGCAATATATGATATTGTTCATAAGAACAAGTACAAAGAGTGGATCAAGGGGTGGAGGAACTTTAATGCTGGCCATGAGCACCCAGACCAGAACTCCTTTACTTTCGCTCCCAATGGCGTACCTTTCATAACTGAAGCTCTGTATGGGCCAAAATATACTTTCTTTAATAATGTGTTGATGTTTTCCCCTGCTGTGTCTAAGAGCTGCTTCTCCCCATGGGAAGGGCAGATTACAGAAGACTGTTCCTCAAAGTGGCTTAAATATAAACATGACTTGGCTGGCGACTGTCAGGGACGAGTGGTTGCTGCCATGGAGAGAAGCGGCGTGGTTTATATCAGGGGAGAAGGAGTGGGTGCATACAATCCGAAATTGAAGCTGAGAAAATTGCAACGAAACCTCATACTTCTGCATCCCCAGCTCCTCTTGCTAGTGGACCAAATCCACCTAGAAGATGACAGCCCTCTGGAGGCAGCGACCAGTTTCTTCCACAACGTGGACGTGCCTTTTGAAGAAACGGTTGTCGATGATGTCCACGGGGCCTTTATTAGGCACCGTGATGGGATATATAAGATGTACTGGATGGATGACACTGGCCACAGTGAGAAAGCCACCATTGCCTCAAGGATGTATCCCCGGGGCTACCCCTACAATGGAACGAACTACGTGAATGTAACAACCCTCTTGCGGCACCCCGTCACGAGGGCCATTTACCTTTTCATTGGGCCCTCTGTGGATGTTCAGAGCTTCACCGTCCGTGGGGACTCTCCACAGCTGAATGTTTTTGTTACCACTGGTGAGCACGCCTATGCAGTGTACCTGTGGCCTGCCGAGGATGGGTCCCGCTCTGCCTTTGCACAGGTTATTGCAGACCGCCAGAAAATTGTCTTTGACCGAGCCTCTGCCATTAGGAGCTCCGCAGTGCCGGAAGTGAAGGACTACGTGGGGATCGTGGAGAGGAACCTGCAACATTTTAAGCCTGTTTTCCAGCAGCTTGAGAAGCAGATCCTGTCTCGTGTGCGGAACACGGCTAGCTTTAGGAAGACTGCTGAGCGCCTGCTGAGGTTTTCAGATAAGAGGCAGACTGAGGAGGCCATTGACAGGATATTTGCAATCTCACAGAGGCAGCAGCAGCGTGGCAAAGCAAAGAAAAACAGAAAGGTTGCCAAAGGCTACAAATTTGTTGATGCTGTTCCCGACATTTTTGCACAAATTGAGGTAAATGAAAGAAAAGTGCGACAAAAGGCACAGACTCAAGCACAAAAAGAGTTGCCTGTAGATGAAGATGAGGAAATGAAAGATCTTCTGGATTTTGCAGATATCACTTACGTGAAGCACAAGACTGGGTTGTCAATCAAAGGCCGATCGGGGCTGGCACAGATGGTGACGACTGCTCGAAGTAGTGCCCCATCAATATCAGCTTCTTATACCCGCCTCTTTCTAATTCTCAACATTGCTATTTTTTTTGTCATGTTAGCAATGCAGCTCACATATTTTCAGAAGGCTAAGAGACTGCATGGCCAAAGATGTCTGTATGCAATACTTTTAGTAGACAGCTGTATATTATTGTGGCTGTATTCTTCCTGTTCTCAGTCACAATGTTAGCAGAAGACCTCTACTAGTTGACCAGTTTATGGTCATATATGTCTATGCAAAAGCATTAACCCTAATAGGGCCAAAGTTTATCTTCTTTTTTTTTCTGAAACATTCCAAAAACAGCTGGGCAAAGATTGCTTTCAGAGCAGAAGGGATGAAAGAATAGGGCAAGCAATGAATATCTCAGAAAACTAAGTACTTAATAAGTACTTCTCCTTTGGGTTTTCAGTTGGACCTCACTTCTGAGGGAATGTTGTGCTTGTTCATCAGAGTTCAGTAATGTAAGTTGTAATTAATTTTTTGGTGAGAAGAGCCTTCTTAATAGATTTGTTTCTAAGGACTTTCTTTTTTATACAGAATTTGGTTTGCATGTAGTGAGTTTTCATTCAGGCTGCTAGGGATGTCTCTGGACATTCTCTAAAGACAAGGACATTCAAACATAGGTATACAAGTTGGATCTTAGCAGTAGACTTCATCTCTCTCTGCCAAACCAAAGAATGGTTCAATATGGTATAATTATGCACTCCTGTATAATTATTGCAGACCCTTATATCATGTTATCTCTTCCATGCTTTACAGTCCGGCACAGTGGGAAATGACAATCATGTCAGCACTTCCCAAGTGAGAGGCACAACTCCTAGCAGGCAGTAGCAGAAGGTAAATACAGCAGAAGGTTAACTCAAAGTCGAAAGGAACATAATTCTCAGGAAAAAACCCCTTTATGTTTTAGCCAAGTGTAGACTGTAGAATGCTGTAGGGTCTGTTCTCCATTTTACAAGGTAGGGTTTCACAAAAGTTTTCTATAGTTCGAAGCATGTTTTAGCAGGGAAATAATGTCCTAGATCACTGCCCTTCCATATGCAATTGTAAAAATACAAACAACCAAAGCAATCCTGTGGTAACCTCAGCAACTGTCAGTATGGGGAAAAAAGTGTATTATGGAAGTATTTAATGTCTTTTTTGTGTTCACATGGCTAGAAAGAGGACAGTTAAAATTTTGTGCACAGCCTGTTCTCTATAAAACACCAGCAAGGGTTCTGCAAGCTCTTGGTGGGTCCAGGTCAATTATTTGGGGATTAGTGGTAAATGGAATCATGTGGTTTATGACAAAAATAGGTTTGACATCTCCACATATATCCCCTTCTGTTCATTAAACTGATTTCAAGAATTCATAGCTATTTGAGAGAATGGAAGCTCTATGGAATGGGGGCATACCTGTATGTCTTTACAGAAAAACAATTCTTCCAGTACATTTGCTAAATAAAAGCATTATGATTATGTCTATGGAAAAATTGTTTGATTAAACTGTTTTTCCTGGTAGTTACAGTAATGATGTTCATCAGCACTTGGTTCAAATCACAAACCTTCGTTTCCTCTTCTTTACACCATTTAAACAGATATACATTACTCCTGTTAAGACTTCTGCAAGTCTATTTTGAAATGTGATAAGCTTTCCTTGTCTAAACATCTTCAGTGAAGAGGTCAGAATATTTTCACTAGATTCCGTCTATTGAGCCAGTTCTGAGCAATGTATTCACATATATGTACACATACTGCAGTCTCCAATGCCTGGCTTTACTCAATGAAATACGGTACCTTTTGTCTGAGCAAAGATTTAGAACCCCAGTTAATTTCTGATCCATGCATAGTCATTGGAGTATGAAAGCCTACAGATAGTAACTTGGTCCACCTAAGACCTTGAAACACCTTCAAGACATACCTTCCCCTTTTCCCTAAGTGCAGAAGGCATATAAGGTGGTTAATTGTCTATTCCAACTCACCCACTTAATTTCTTAAGGCAAAGGCAGCTGAGCCTGGGAGCATTACCCAGTATAGCTCCATATCTGTAGTGGTGCCTGCTGAAGCAACTAAACTATGACAAGCTGTAGATTGCTGGAAATGCTATTTCTGCCTTTACACTGTGATGACGTGAAGACATGCAGAAATATCTTTTCTTATGTTCAATTTCAAAGACACTGTTAGTTTCTCAATATTAGGTGATACTATTATTGACCATGAAACACTGAAAAGTCAAGATTTTATTTCATGTGTATGCACATTTATGCTGTGTCAATTTGCTATTGCTTTGAACAATCAGCTATAGAAAGCCAACCTGTAGTCTAGAAGACTTTTGAAAAATACCTGCATTTCTTTGCTTTGTAGTGTGGCATCTGAATTCCAGTATGGGATTTGTGTAGCTGTCAAATGAAACTGCAGAGACTAGAAAGTAAGGGATGGTCATACGCATTAGCTCTCATTTACACCACATTTCTCTGCACTGTTCCAGCAATGCAAAGGGGAAGAGATGGTTGCAAGAGCTGCCAGTGCTCACAGCCAGGTCTTAAAGCAGCTTTTAGAGTGGACCAGCATTCAAATGAATGGTGTAGGTGTAATGATACAGTGAAAGGAAATCAAGTGCAGCGGTCTGTCCTCCTGAATGAGAGACCAGACCCATTGCAGCATAAAATGTGCATCCAGGGGTTTTTCAGTCTCTGCTTGGTTTGCATCTAATATCTTTCTGTTAAGGATTTAGGATTTACGTGCATATAACTGTCATTACTTGCAGTTCTGAACTCCACTTGCACAGATGTAACTTTAATTCAGCTAGAGCAACTAAAGAAGCAAATTAAGCCTTAATTGTGCTGTGTATTTTGGATATGAAAAGAATCCTGTGTACTTTCTTAGTCTTTTCCAGGCCGGAGCCTTTAAAAAGTCCCTCTCCAGTGGTTATGTCAGTTTTGTTTCCAATCTTTGCTTTCATTCTTGTCCCTCTCATTCATTACCAAGGATTGTAATCTTTTAATAAAATTTGAAACAAATAGAAGAACAGATGGTTCCATGCCATCAGCAACCAGCAACTTGGGCTGTTGGGTAGAAGTGTCTGTGTCACAGTAAAGCAGCAGTTCAAGGCCTCAGATGACACTGTATACTGAAAAATCCAAGCTGCCCTTGCTTCACCAGGAAGTATGGTGAGGAAGAGCAGGTAAATGGGATCAGCCCAGACAGCCCTACTGGCTTGTGTGGGGGCTAGAGAAAGTTGGTGTTGCTTGCTCAACACTTGCTTATACTGGAGACGATGCTGTCCTTGCCTTTGCATCCTTCGTCTGAAATGCAGGAGAGAAGCAGTTGAAGTGAGTTCTGTGTCCATGGCAGAGGCACTTAGCACCAGTTTTATCCGGATTGGGTTTACTAAACAACTTTTGAAATGTCACTGTATGGTACCCAGTAGCAAAGTTATTTTTCACTACCTATTTTAAATTGAGTCACAGGACTGAAGTGTTTCTGACAGATGCCTCTGCTCACATTCCTATTCTACTTCTTTTTCCTTTCTAAAAGTGTTAATTTTCTGCTTCTCTGGCTGCAGGAAAAACTGGCTATCCTACAACTGGGTATATACAGATGGGTTCCTGTATTCATCAGAGACCCTGCTGACTTCACTCAATTTCTCTTCAATAGCTGCTGTTCAGTCATGCATGCTTCATTTCAGGGCTGCAGTCTAATTTAGTCTAGAGTTAATTCACTGTATTTTGAACAAAGTGAATGGCAATTGAGCCCACAGGTAGTGGTGTAGGTGTTCGAGGGTGGAATCTGGTTCTTAGATATTTTTAATGATTTTTTTGAGTCCAGCTAAAAAATGTCTACGTTATATACATCATTGTGAGTCAAGGAGGCAAAGGCAATGGAGCACATTACTTCATTTCTTAAAATTTGTAAGATCAAAGCTTATTCTGAAGAGTTATATGTCTGAAATACACCACATTCTTCTGTTGGCCTGTGTGTTTTCCAGTGATGAAAAGTTTTCTCTTAGTGTTTGAAAAGCATACAGTGTTTGGAAAATAGCTGTATTTCTGCACTGGGACATTAAATTTGCATTTATTTGGTTTGCAAAAGCCTGAGTTGGGATCAAACATATGTTTGTCTAACTTTCATCCGTTTGCTCTGGCTAGTCTGTTACAATCAGTAGGATAACTTCAAGCTGGTAAGTCAGACAGCTAATGAAGCCAAGATGTTATTTTCTGTCCTTTCTTGGCAGCTGCCTCCAGGAGTTCTCTGCAGCAGAAGGCCTATGCAATCCAGTGCTGGATATATCTGTACTGTCATCAGTATAGAGACTGTTTTCTAAGCGAGTTCAACCTTGAAACAAATAATGTCAAAGCACTTCAAAGAAAGAGCCCTGGAGCCTCTCAAGGAAGGAACAAAACTGTTGTCTGCTTGAGGCAGAGAGGAGGGCTGGACACAACTACGCAATATATTAAGTGCATTCTAAAAGATATTTTGAAAAACAGGATTATCAATGGGCCTTCCCCAAACACAGCATCATTTTTTCTCCTAATGATAACTAATACAGATGGATGACTATTTTAAATTTGTGCTTGCCTTGGTTGCTACTCTACACTGCATAGCAGCTGCAGCCATTTAATTTAGGAAAGCTAATAATTTCATGAGAATTTAGGTTTTATCTTCAGTTTGCAGTGAAAATGAACATGACTGCCATAGCCATGAACTACTAAGGAGCACATGTATCCATATGTACAAGCCCGTATCCTCTCTGCTTTAATTTATATTAATAAAAATAGCAAGAGTACAGTAAAAATCAAGTATTTTTGTAGTGGTGTTCTTGTGGTGGTGGAATTATGCAGTTAAATCTCACAGATTTGTTTTCAAATTTGAAAAGACAGAAAAGAAAGCATGAGGAGAGATGCTGTGGGTATGACTTTATATGTCCATGCTTTTTTCAAGAATGCCTGCAGCAGTACCAGAATTAGTGTGGGAATCTTCATTGTCCTGAAAGACAAATGGTGGGATCCTGATAGTCCCCCTGGGCCTTGGTGATACTCTGAAACCTGTGTTCTCATCTGTTCTCAGGTAAGCTTTAACTTGAAGGCATGACGTGAGCTGGGACTTCAGAGCTCTTTATGTCAGGGTCCCACCCATCTGAGCTGCAGATTGTCACCAGTCACAGAAACGAAGAGCACCGTGGGGTCCCCTAGGGAAGATAGTGATGAGAAGTGAGCTGTAACCACCATTTAGCTGTCTGGTAGCCTGCCCTGTGTATGAGAGACCCTTGGGAAAGACATCAGTCTGGCAGGGACTCTGTGGCTTGTCGTGGTCATGAAAGCCCATTTGCAGCTTCCCTCTTTTCTAAAGACCTCTGGAATGTGGGCAGGCAGCAGCATACTGATGTTCACAAGCACGGTGCACACACAGAAAGGCCGGCAGCATGTGTCAAGCCTACTGAGCACGAGCTGTATCACATTCAGTCATTTGGCAAGGTGTGATTCAGCACATATATTCTCCGTGACATACATGGTGTATCCCACTGCAACAGTGAAGTTGGGCAATGCCACTTAAGTAAGGAAAACTTGCTTTTTACTCGTGCGTGAGCCTGCTGTAGGCAATGAGCTGTGGCATGGGCACATGCCTCTATGAGGAAAGAAGCTCCCAATCTTCTTACCTTGTTTGCCATTTTATCCCCGTGTATCTAGCCATTGCTTCAGCTAAAAGCATGTAGCATTTCCCCCAGATGCTACCTTTCCTGCCACGTTTCTCAGGCTGGTAAAGGAAAATGGCATTCATAGCATTTGTGATGATTTTCCAGAAGTTTAGGGACTCCGAGAAAAATTGCTAGCATTTGAAATGCATTGTTGTATAAGATATGTAGCATGATATTGTGACCTTTCTCCCCTTTGAGGTGTGCCCAAAACCACCAATGATTTCACTGGTTTCACTCCTAACTGACCCTGGGACAATCAAGAGGAAAACTGCCCCACTCCAACCCCCAGGGCTTTGTTGCCACAAACAATAATCCATAACAAAACAATATATGAATTTATGACTGTCCCCAAAATATTTACATACATTTTTTCACCAAACATTACATGCTCAATCTGGCTTCACACCTGCATTGGAAGGCATTCTTCAAGGAAGTGGAATAATTCTAAAATCTGGTATCCCACTTTGTCTTCATAAAAACTATAACAACGGTAAGGTAGGAATGCCAGGAAAGATGGTCCTGTTGGATCTGCCTGCAAGAAATAGCAGTGAAGAAAACTTTAAGAGGATTGGGGCATGGAAACTTCCCTATATTGCCACACTGCTGTGAGAGTAAGCTATATGAATTAACCCTGTGGCAAGAGGGAAAAAGTGATAGCACATGCACATTTCTTTTTCTCCCTAAAGAACAGGACGGTCCTTGGGATGAGGAATTAAACTCTTTGCGATGTGCTAAGGAAGGCCAAGCTGTTCAATAGCTTAGTAAAGATGCTGAAGTAGTTATAGGAGGTCTTAGCTACTAATTATAGTCTAGAACTATATTCACTTCTCCCATGCTTATCTTTTTTTTTTTATATGGTATAACCCTTATTTTGATCAAGTAAAATAATTGTATTCTTTCACTTATTGTCAGGTAATGTAGTAATTGACCCATTGGCAATTATGATGTCCTATTTCCCCAGTGAGTGGTGAACAGTATGCAATCAATTTGCCTTAAAGCATCATATATCTATCTTATTTCACCTCAGAGGACCCAAGGCTCCATAGGACATTCTTCCAGTAAGCTGTCAGGAGGATCTGGCTCTGACAGCTCAAGTGGTACACTGGTAAAATACAATCTTGTATGCCTCATGGAGTTTCCTCTGGTGAACCCAATGGGAAAATGGGCAGAGGACCAGAGTCCCTGGGAGGGCACTTAAGTAACTCCACTTTATGTAAGCTAGAGGAATATAGAAGATGTTCAATAATGCTATGAAATACTTATAGCTGCAAATGCCATGGAAATAAAATGACAATGATGATGGAGTATTTGAAAAAATTAGGGCAGACCCAGAGTCTTGGAAAGTTACTGCTAACATAAAATATAGGCAACTGGGAATGCTTTCTCCTTATGTCCATATATCACTCTTTCCTTTTGAATCATATCTTCCTATTAAAAAAAATTGAAAGTACATACAGAAGTGCTGTTGAGTGTAATAGAGTTCAGCTTTTAATACAAGCCAGACGTAGTTACCATAGAGCCTGACACAGTTTTCACGTTTGTGGTAAACTGAAACAGCTTGGGCATTCTGCAGCTAAGGATTAGATTGATTAAAAAAAATATGAGCAATATGAGAAAGGGTTGGTTGAGGGTCAGAAGCAAGAAACTTTTCAATCCTTTGACAGCTTTGAAAGGCAGAGGGTCTCGACCCTTGTGCTGCCTTACTGTTAGAAAAAAAAGGCAGCAAGATTTGAGCGACAAAGGAACCCGGGGTCGGAAACTGGAGACAGGAGTGTACTACCATGAATGGAAGAACTGGTTAATTTGTTAAAATTTAAAAAGAGGAAGAAGGATAATTGAATAGAAAAGTACAGAGCACATTTTGTAGAATGTGATCAGGCACCATTAGGCCACACACATACGCGCACATAGAGTGGAACAGAATTAAATCTATTTAATAGAACGAGAGGACAATGGTCTTAAGATGAAGGAGAGCAGGTTTAGATTAGATATTAGGAAGAAATTCCTTACTGTGAGGGTGCTGAGGCACTGGAACAGGTTGCCCAGAGAGGTTCTGGACTCCCCATCCCTGAAGGAGTTCAAGACCAGACAGGACAAGGTCCTGAGTAAACTAGTCTAGTGGAAGGTTCCCTGTACATGGCAAGGACAATTGGAACTAGATGATCTTTAAGGTCCCTTTCAACCCAAACCATTCTATGATTCTATGAATATAGAATATAGAAATATTTGGGGTTTAATGCACTTAAATTTGCAAAGTAACTTTAGGGCATTTCATTTTCCATAGTAAATTAAAAGACTGAGCTTTTCATTCTTAAAACCAACTAGTTGACTGCCCAGGGTGATATATCTGATTAAAAAAGACAGCTATAGTCTGCCTCACCAAGGCTCCTTAATTTCATCATAAAACATGACAACTTCCATCTTTCTAATCCTGTGTTTCTATCGTATTTTCTTATAAACTCAACAAATAATTGCCACTTAATCCACAGTCAGCATTAAAGAATCACACACATTTATGGCTTATATACACTGTACATTGAACAGTAAAACCCTCACACAGGTGGTTGCTGTAGGACATTTGGACTGGGTCACAGGACCTTCCCCATACAGATATTAGACTTTTAGTGAATCTGTAGAGTTAAAAGAGCAGCAGTAAATAACAGCAAGGGCAAATTAGTGCCGTGGCTTGTGTGGCTCTGTACCAGAGCTCACCCATCAGAGCCTCCTTCAGAGCCACGCTTGGTTTTACAGACCTGTTTCCTTCCTACCCCCTAAAAATTCGTTTTCAGCCAAAAACTACTAATAAATGTAATGCCTTAAAATAGCAGTATAAAGTACACAAATGCTTGTAAGCTGGGCAGGCCCAGGCACAGTGCTACTTCTCAGGCTGCTGCTCTACTAAGTGTTAGTACTATTAATGATTTATGTGGTGCCACTGAGCTGTGTGGCACTTCACAAACTTGTAAGAAGGCTGGTTCAACCACAAAGTCAGAATAACTTCCTCGGTTTCACAAACTGAAGCAATGGGCCTCTGGAGGTGGTCAGTCCACCTGGAGGGTAGGTGCAGATCTGCTTGTGGACAGGACCTCCAACATGTTAAGCATTAATTTCACCTGGACTGAGACAAAAAGCATTACAAAAATTTTCCTATAATAAAAAGACTTTTCCATGTGTCCTTCTGAACTGGGCACTGAGAAATGAAGCTTACAGCTCTTTTACTTGAAGAAGCAAGTCCGGTTGTTATAAACAGGAAACCAGTGTGGAGGTGCTGATTTCCACTGCATCCGTGGATGTACAAGATTTTAGAGTAATAATGTGAAGAGGAAGTTGAACTTGATAAGACTAATGACAGGAATTTAGGACAGGATTGGCTGTGGATGGAGCAACTAGAAAGATAATGATTTGCAGAGAAACAAAACCAGTCTTTCACTATTCTGAACAAGTGGCAAATGTCCCAGCAAAAACATAAATAACCTATTGTAAGGACTTACTAAAGTAATGGAAACATTACCTACTCAATATGTACTTGTAAAGCCCCCGAGTGCACATGCATGCACTCAAGCTGCATTTAGCACCAATATTATGCACTTGATGCAACAACAGAATTAGCCAGACTACAGCTTTTTCCCCCAGAAGATGTTTGAGATTCATCCATCTGCAAATGAAAGCACAGAAATTAAAACATCAAGGAGAAACTTGACAAAATATGTCCATTTGTTTTCCTCTGACCCCTTCATTTTAATAAATAGTATTTCAAAACAAAGAGATGTTTCAAATAACAAAAATAAGCATTTTATTCTAAAAATGTTCATCTTTTTAATTCTGGTATTGTTCCCATCCCCCTTGGAAGGCATGAAATTGCATGCAAATCAATGCCAAACCAACCATTAAATTGGAATTCTGGGTTCTTCAACAGAAAACTGTTTCTCTGAACACTTTCTGTATAATACTTTGCAGCTGTTGTGGCCAGACAAGTGTTAATTTCAAGGGCAAAGAAAGAGCTGCCTTGGGAGAAGAGTGCTCTGAGTGAACAGGGGCTCTGTACCTCCCCAGTCCCATGGCTCCTCATATCCAGGAGCTCCCCTGATCTGCCCCCCAGCTCCCAAAGCTGCCACTGGGCTCATCCTGGCTACTCCTGCACCCCACTTGGCTCCCAGCACAGCTACTCCCCCCTCTTCCCAACTCGGGTGGTCTCTTTTCCCTCACCTGCCACTTTCTGGTGAATATTTACTGGAAACACGTTTGCTTGGAGGAGGGTTAATCCTTTTTTATGCAGAGCTCCACTCCCTTCACAGGAAGCTTGTTCCTGAAATCATATTTTATTACAGATAAATAAAACACTGCTAAAATTAGGCTCAGAAAGAGAAAGAGCAGGGTTTCTTGGCTCTATTTTTTCCCCTATGAGGTCGTAATCTGTTCCAGAGGGCTGCCACTGGTCCTTCGGTTCCCTTGTTAAACTAGTGGTTCTTGGAGGCAGCCCATGTCCCTGTTTCTGTCAGGAGGCACCTCTGCAGCGATTTCAACTTACATTTGTTATTTCTGACACAGAATCATAGAATCATCAAGTTTTGATTTGGGCTTCAAGTGACCTTAAAGATCATCTTGTTCCAAACCCCCCTGCCACGGGCAAGGACACCTTCCACTAGACCAGGCTGCTCAAAGCCCCACCCAACCCATTCTGCAACACTTCCAGAGATGTGGCATTTGCTAAAACTTCTTCAGACATGGTGAATTCTGGTTTCAAGGTGTGCTAACGATTGTCTCTATTTGCCTCCAAGTAAAAATCAAGGCAACAATATTGGCCAATAATGGAAAGTTATTCTCAATCTTTAAAAATGAATCTCTGCTTTAAAGAATTGGAGATGTACTTTCTTAGCTGCCTGACCAGAAAGCAAAATGGCAGGTCTAATTGTAGAAGAAGTGGTATTCAAAGTGAAACAAAATCCTACCTTCATATATACAATGATAGACTCTCAGCTTACTGAGACTATCCCTCAGGAAAGAGGGTTTTTTATTATAATACATAGCTTGCTAAAATATCAACTCGGTGCTTCATGGATTATCAAAAAGCAGTAAAAATGCTAGAAATTATTGCAAGGAAATAGAAAACAAATAACATCAGTATGACTTTGTTGCAAACTGTGTTTCGGCTGCACCTTCAATGCACTGGAAATCTGGTATATTTCCCATTTCCCCTCATGCAAAAAATGATACCTGAATCCTAGACAGCAGTTCAGGTGGCAACATGGATGAAAAAATTATGCAAAGGAATACATCAGATGAGGAATGACTATATTAGGGGCTCCTCGTATATGACTATATTAAGGGCTCCTCAGCCTGGGGAAGAGAGGACTATGATGAAGGTGTACAAGGTCATAAGTTGAGTAAGACACCAAGGATCCACTGTTTTATGTTTTTCTGTTCCAGATCTTGGGGGCAGCAAGTGGTATGGTGTCAGGTTTGAAAGAAGGTTGAGCATACCTGCTGTACAATGTTTTGGATGTCAGTAGGTCTGCATGGGTTAAAACAGAATTCAAATTTACAGAAGAAATACCTCAACAGGTTTCAGATGCAAAGGAAATCCCTGAAACGCAGATTCGCAGAGTGTGAGTGCATTCCCAAGCTTCCTTCCCCTGTTCCCTGTGCTCCCTCTCAGCTATTGGCTGTAACCAAGATGAGGTCAGGCTAAGCTTCAGTCTGATTCACTCTTGTTGGTTTTATACACTTTTTAGTTGTATGTGTGAACCTGGCAGCCACTTGAAATGCTGCTGCCTGCTCTGCCACCTCTGTGCCACCTACACAGCTACCCGAAGAGCTGAAAGGACCCTTTAGAATGTTTAAATGACTCACAAAGTTCATTGACAGAGCTTTAACAAGCCGTTGTGTTTCCACCACACTTGGTTTCTGCAGCTCCAGGTGATGCATTGAGTGATACAGGCAGCATCATGCCTCACTGTCTTGCTTGAAGCAAGTCTAGTCCAGCTGGAGGCAATGTTTGCCTGAGAGTGGGGTGAAGCTCTGTGCCATGATAATGCCCACAAAGAACCAGCGCTTTATACATGACAGCATTTGAAATCTGATCAGGATGAATTCATATTGACGATGCATCCAGTGAAGCCAGAGAGCTCCCAGTTTATGCAAGAGACAGGTGATTTTTTACTCTAAAATCCCATATAAGTGGTTGTGACAGAGAAGACAGTGATCACCAGCTTCCCAGCTACCTGCACATGGGTGTGACAAAAGCAAACTACCTATCTACATTGTCTCAGGGAACTTCAGCTGCAGGACTACAAGTAAGAAACAAAGCTTCAACTTCCTTGATTCTGAGCTCAGCTTGTCTAGATTTAGACAAGACAAACCTTAGGAGGCCAGTTGAGATCCCTCAGTGAGTGAATGGAACTTCCAGACTCTGAGCAAGTATTTTCACAAGTAACTCAGTCTTCCATGCCCAGGAATGATTTCCAGGTATTTTTCTTCATTATGTAAGCCTTTTCTATCATTTTTCCACTTCATAGCATCTGCTAAGTTTCTGCTGGTTTAGGGATCGTTTTGTTTCATTCTTTTCTGGGCTACAAAGTTGCCACTACCTGGTATGGAGGAGGGAGTCCAAAATCTGATTGCTGGCAAATAATACTCTGGTAGCTGGAGCTTCAGTGGGAGTCATTTGCTTGATCATTGCTATGTGTGCACTGGATAATTTGCTCTAACAACTCAAAAAAGATTGATTACCTTGAAATATTAACATAATTATTGTTGAATTTTCTTCCATAAGAGAACAAGCCATACTGTATTGCTAATAATAAGGAAGGATAAAAATCTGTATACAGTTCTGGGTGGTTGTATCCCATTTTATTCCCACTTTGAATCTGGTGCCTCACTGAAAAGCTTCACTGAGAAGATGATGAGATGTAAGCCATTACTAGCTACAATGCATATATGGACAAGCACGAATTGTTTTTATAGAAATAAAGCTCTTTGTTGTCTTGCTGTTGAAACTGGAGTGGGTTTCCACTGTGGTTTCTTCTTGACCGTGATACTGTGCAGTGAGCACATGCTCTTTTGCTTCCTCTAAGGAGAGTTGTTTCTGTGTCTCACTGCATCACCAACAACTACAGAAAGTGAAAGCTCTGCAAGCTTCTCTAAGCTGTGGGAGCTCCAGGATACTCAACTCTCTCTCATTCTTTTCTGACGGAAATTTTGCTCTCCTCAAAGTAAGGGGAGGCAGAAAATGGAGAGATTACGTGGGGCACTGGATTTCTGCATCCGCCACCAAACTGTTCTGGGTTACAGCATTGTGTCCCTGCTGACAGCTGCTAGCGAGTATATCTTCTCTTCTGTGGCGTTCAAGTGTCCCTGCAATTCTGGGAACATGTTGTATGGCTCTGTCTTCCTCTTAGTGCCTGCCTTCATTCTCTTGCTGCTCGGCTACATGGTAAACACCAGGACATGGCGCCTGTTGACAGGCAGCTGCACTCCGGAAAAGTGCCGTGACGGCAGACCCAAGGGAACCTGTGCCCGCTACTGCCAGGTGTTGGTGCCGGTGACAGCCAGAGCCTTGGTGGCTCCACTCACCTGGATAGCGGTGGCCCTGCTCAGCACCAACTTCTACGTGTGTGCAGCCAGCGGGAACAGCCTGATAAAGCACCTCATCTGTAAAGATCAAGAACAAGAGTGCCAAAACCTGCTGATCAAAATACCCTGTGATGAGAAGTTATCAACAAGCTTATCAAGTGAATTCCTTAGCCTTCGGGCACAGTCCCAGGTAAAGCCTCACCTCTCTTCTCCTCACACTCTGGGTTTTGACTCTGGCTCCTCAATGTGTAGTAGTGCCTACTGGAGACTGTAAACAGTCCTTCTCTCTTACACTGTATAATATTATGAATCACAAGTATATGACTAGCAAAAATTCATTAGCAAAAAAACAGTAACAGGAAAGCAATAGGTGTATATTTATGCTACTTTCTGGGTATGCATGTTTGCACAGCAATTGTTTGGCACTGTCATTTACAAAACCTCATTCAAAGTTGGGCAGGAAACCAGCCTAGAGATTGGAACTTTACTCAAGTTTTCTTCTCAGTCAGCTTAGGCATGGTGCGAGTTCTTCCCCTTTTCCACTTTTTAAACCTCTAAATATCTCAAACTTCTCTAAAAAGGCATTAGTTGAGCGGAAGCTGAGATTATTACTGGAAGGGAAGCTGATGTTTCCTTGCAACAGAGAACTGGCAAGTGGAACAAATAAGGACAGCTTGTTTGACTATGAATCTCAGCGTTTGTACTGGTTAATAATTTTACACCTGTATTCTACCAGAGTAGTTAAAATATATATATGTCTTGTTAAAGTTTCTTGTGCTGAAGGCAAACTGCATGATCAAAAAATAGCACTTGTCTGTGGATTTCTTTGTTTGGAGTGAAATGAAACCTCCAAATTTTGGCAGCATTTCAGTTTTGTTTCTAGGTTTGTATGGACCTCATCTTAATTTCAGTAGGAAAATCAGGATTTTTAACTTTTCCTCAGGAAAACATTAAGGCTGGTTAAGGGAATTAAGTTTATAAGAGTTTATAATTACTTGGATTTCTGTAAGTTCCTGTTTAGTACAAATGCTTATTAAAATTAAAAAATGTTTACATTTGTTAAATATTTAGTATGCTCCTTCCCCAAGAAAGAGGCTGACAAAAAGCAAACTCTATATCATCGAATTCAGGCAGGGTAAGAATGGAGAAAAATCGAGGAAGACTGACTGTTACTGATATTGCAATGAAATCTAAAAGAAACATGCAGTCAAACAAAACCAGAAAAAGTGTGAGAGCATTTTTGTTACTGACCACTTTTTAATATGTAATCTACTGCCTACAAAATTAATAACCAAAAAGAACATCAACTCCTTTTTCTTTAGCATTCAATAATTTTTCATTTGAAAAAAAAGTCATCCTGGGGTAAAAAGGGATGTTGCAGGATCTCTGCCTGGAGCTTCCAGTTAAGTACCACTTAAAGGATAGATTAGCATCTACTAGGGCACCTGGTTTTGATGGGACCTCTGAGATTTACCTAAGGATGTTAAAATTGTATATAAAACAAGAACGAATATTCAATATTCAACATATTCAATAGCCAACTTTGTGTCCTGCCTACAAAATGTACAGGACACAACTTTTCCCGTGCGTTGTGGCAACTGTTTGTTTTTGCAGGCTCAGACATCAGAGAGAGCAGTTACTGTCCACAAGCAGATAGAACACAGCCAGCAGGAAGTCTGATTTCAAGCACAAGGCACGGGGTGATTTTGCACTCCCTGTACCATAAATCTGACCACAACTGGAGAAAATCATGGTCAATATCTTGCCTTAAAAGTTAAGAAAGCTGGATATAACAGAAAATAACTTCAGACCACCTTCTCTTTTCTTCGCATTCATCCTTAATCCAACAAGATCGGCTCAGGGGCACAGAAGCTTTGTATGGCTGGCTGAATTGTGTGCATGGAATCCCCTCTTTTGGCAGCAAGCAGACAGTTACATGCACTCCAGGGAGTATCTTTGTTTGCAGCTTTCATATCTTCTTCAATGGTATTTTCTATACTCCTTCATATGACCACACGAAACCACCATTAACCTATCTCTCTTCTTTCAAGTTGATAGGGTGGTTCCTGATAGCCAGCATCCTGACTGTGGCACTAATTTCAACATGTGTCAGCCGCTGTTGCTCCCCGGTCAGCTATCTTCAGCTCAAGTTCTGGAAAATTTACTCAAAAAAAGAACAGGAACTCTTTGAGATCAAAGCCAAAGAGCATGCAACCAAGCTGGCAGAAATAAATACAAATTGCTTTTTTGAAGCCACTGACCCGGCACCATTTCATACTCCCAGCAACGAGGACTGGAAGAAGATTTCGTCCTTGTATACATTCAATTCACGAGAGCAGTACTACAGCATGATACACAAGTATGTGAACACAAACAGAGGCAATAGCACCAAATTTGAGGAAGGAGGTCAAAATCCCACTGTTTTAGAATTTGTGGATGAAACACATGCAATTGATTCAGGGTTTTAGTGAAAAAAAACCTTTGCAATGCTGGCAGTCTTTTATCCAGAAGAGTGTTATTCTGTGCTTTTACTGAAATCTATGCAAATGTTATGTAAAAGATGATAGTTGTAACCCTCAGCAGATTTGGTTTTAAATAGACTTTACTACTTTTGCTTAAGTACGCTTAAATAAATACATCTGTCACAATAGGAGTTTTCATATGTTGTTATTCATTAAGAAGAGCCACATGTTTAAAATTATCAGCATCCGAAAAGATGTCAGTACATACTATGTCAGATTATTACCAAACAGTTTAAAGGCACTTGGCAGCTCGAGTGACAATACCAAAACTTATCAGAGGCAAAAATGAATGGAAGATTTGATCAGAAATTCAGCTTAGTTTATTAGCTTTCATTTGCCAAGCTTTCAGTGCAGCAGAAAGATATTTACTTTCAGTCAATTAGTTGCTCAAGGCAAGGACAGTATCTTTTAAAATCTGGGAAGCAATTAGCATTTTGGAGCTACCTGTGCATAACAAAGTGGTCCATGGAATGATTTCAGCTGCATATCAGTTTGAATTGCTGACCAAATAGCTTCCAGTCATTTTACCTCTATGTGTTCAGCAGCTTTGGGAAGTAGAAGTGAAGCTAAAAGCTCCCATGGCAGTGAATTTTCATTACCACTTCTTGATCTTGGTCACCTTTTGCAGTAGTGCTTCCTAATTATCTCTGCTGCTAATTTCCTGTAATTGTAAAGCTCCTTAATGGAAAAAAATAAGTGTTTGAATGAATGCTGCAGGGAAAATACATTAACATTAAATTTACCACTTACATTATTCCTTATATTTTTCTGAAAAGTACTTAATTACTATGGGATTTTTAAAAGATATAATCATACGTACGGTGTTTAGGCCCTGGTATCAATACCTAAGCTACACCTAAGCTACATTTGTTTGTCCCTGCCAAATACGCTATTTAACTTTATCCAGAATGGAGTCTATCAAAGTGTAAATTAACTTGTTTTGAGGGGTTAGGCTTATGCATAACATGGCAGTGCAGGTGAAGCTTATACATTAACAAACATTTATAGCACTGTCACATAATTAAGGATATTATAAATCTGTAATCCATATTAGTAAATAATCATATTCTTATCAAAGAACATCAAATTATAAGAACAAACACATCGATTTTGAGTGAAGAATAGCAAAGTTCAGTTTTCATCCGAAAAGCTTTTTCTTAAGACAGCATTTAGGAGAGGTGAGACAGATTGTTTGGTCTGGGCTGTCCTTTTTCTCCTCCCAGAAATCCTCTTTCCACACAGTAAACTTGGAAACTACTCAAACAGACAGAAAGGAAGCCCAAGAAGTCATTTGTGATACTCATTTTCTAAAGAAGAAGGAAAGGAAGAGCCTATTTTAATTAGCTGAATATAATGAGCTTGGAAGATTCTTTCTCGCTATAAACTGAGGTATAACACATAAAGGGAAAACAAGATTTAATTATATATGTAGAAAAGAATTTTAAAAATCATTCATTTTGTCACAGGCACTGACTTGCTCAGTGCCTTTTTCCTTCCAAGAAACTTACTGGTAATAGAGTACCAAGTGTCCAATTCTGTTACTTGTGCCTCCAGGAAGCACAGTTCAGTTAAAAATGTTACCTTTTACCTCTCATATTGAAGACGTAAAAGGTAACATTTGGCTAGTAGGATGTTGCTGGAAAAAGTAAAAATGGCCTTATAAAGAACGTTCTTTTGTGGTCAGCCAGGGAGACGTAACCAGAAAAAACTGCACTGAAGGCTCCTGTATGGGCAGTGAAATCAGACAAATTCCACAAGACCTTTCAGCCCTGATTTAAAAAACCAACAAGAACACCCCCACCAAAACCAACCAACCAACCAACCAAAACCCCAAAAAACCCAAAAACAAACAAACAAAAAGTAGGGAAACTTGTTACTGGTTGTAACACATTGTTACATGACATTGTTACATGTTGTTAACTTAGTTTTTGTTCTGTACAAAATTGCTCTCTTAAAGCTCTATTACGCTTTGCCACCACTGCAAGACACTGCTAAGATATATGAAGGGAAAAAGGCTATCATGAGGATTGCACAGATCTGGTGGGAATGAACCCTGCACTTCCCAAGGTAAGAGATGCCCCTCACTTAAGCAGGATTAAGAGGTAAACAGACTGAGGGAAAAATAGGAGGAGAGGGTACAAATCACAGTGGTAAAATCAGAGTTAACTCTGGGCTTCAATGAAATTAAGTGTTTGTATTTCAGTTTAAAACAAGTGCTTTGGTGAGGAGAAGGTGAGCTGGCTCAGTGGGTAGGGTACCGTGCTAGGACCTGGGGTTTTGTCCAACCCTCACCTAGATATCTTGTGTTACATGGAAAAACATTAAACCCTTCCTGTAACTCAGGTCTTTGTGAGACAGTCTTTCTCTATTTCCCAGTCATGTCACAGTAAAAAGTCCACTGCCAAGGGGAAGATGTTCAACAGCTGGTGGTGAAGGTCAGGTAAGAGCAGACACAAAAACCACCAAACCAGTTGTGTGGCAATCTTAGAATTTTCATTCAAGTTTCCTTAGGCAAATACAGATCTAAAGTGACTACACATTAGATACATAATGGTTTGTTCAGTTTGGTCATACAATGAGTGCTTTTGAAGAGAGGGATGACATGAAAAGGCTTGGAGCAACACAATCATTGCCACAGTTGTCAGAAGGCTGCAGCCTGGTGTGCACACAGGACTGAACATGCCAGCAAAACTGCATATGGGGCCTGGAAGAGCTGTAAGGAACCCAACCAGCTCCTGCCATCAGTGAAGCTGCATCCCTCTCTGGTATAAAAGCAGCAGGATGTCCAGTGTGGAGGACAATGAATGGCAAACCATTACACATTAAAACATGCACCTGTGAGCGACACACGGCATACAGCAGCCAGAGCGGATGAATTATTTATACCTAAGCACACACAGCCAGGGAAATAGAGCACCTCTTAGTAACCATGCTTTGAAACATTACCGAAAAACAAAATGGGAAAGGGTCATCATCTTTTTCTGAGAACAGGTGGTGTCCGAATGAATACTTGCATCCAGCACACACTAAATACCGAGACAAAACTTGCATTAAGCTCAAGAGCATGGTTATGTGAGAAGGAAGGGCAGGTCATTTTAATCATTTTAATATCTGTGTCATGACAATTAACATTGCTTTTCCCTGCCCTGCCCCTCCTGTTTATGGCCCAGCTGTCTTCACCTTCCAAGCAGGTGGCCGGTGCAGCTGGATCAGCGAAACCATTTTTACGCTGCACGTCTTCTTCTGAAACAAAAGGCACAAAATATCCCTCAGTAAGGGTTTCTCCCCATATTTCTTTCATTTATTCCTTTTGTGCTTTCTGTCTTCAGGCTTCCTTAAAAATGTAATTCCTATTTCTGTCACAGCATCACCCTTCAGCTTGTCCTGGAGGAAGGTGACTTCTGCTGCTAGGTGAACCTAGAAAGAATGAAGTCTGATAAGTTAAGCAAAGAAATCCCCAGTCTTCCACCCTCCTCTAGTACAAAACCTTTTTTCTCTCTCTCTCTCTTACCACAAGAGGACCCCCTTTCTCAGGTTTCATAAGAAACAGATTTTTAGATTGTTTTAAAATGTCTTTCCCAACTCGGTTAATAAAAAGGAAATTTATATACACTGGGATTTGTATAATATATTACCCTTCATTCCAGTGCTTTGCTTTCTTCTGAGAACCTAAATTGTATACTTGATGATTTTGTGATCATAGAATTTCTTGGTCACGTACTAACATTTATGATATAATTCTTTTGTTAATTAGTCTTGTATCAGATATTATAACTCTGAGTCTGATGTGCATACATAATACTTGCTCAGGTTTATTTTCTTTTGAAATATAAAATACATGCCAAATTAGATATTGCCAGAAACATAAAGCAGACCAAAAATAATATCCCAGAAAAAGCCACAGAAGCTCTGCAGCTCAGTAACTTTCAAATTATGCCCTCTATTTATTATTTTGTAAAAGTCTTAAATTTAAGAACAGAATTTGGAATGCCATCTGATACACTTCTGATGGTTTGATTTTAACGTTATATTTATCCACGTTCTGTTCTCCCTTTCAGCAGGTGCTGCAGTAACCTGAGAAATATTATCTATCCACATGTATTTGAATCTGGGGTGAGTCTTACTAGCTACAGCTGTGGAGGAAAGTGCTATAGGCTCAAGGAGCAGTGGAGGAGCCCAGCAGGAACCCACCCTGCTCATCCTCAGGAGAGCTCTCCATATTACATGTTAGCTGGCTCCCCAGTCCTACCTGGCTTTTGCATCCAAGTCAGTCACTGAAGAGCCAGGCAGGGACAGTGTGGAGGTGAGCCAATCCATGTGTTTCTCCTACCTCAGGATCCAGGATCAGTTTGGCCCTCTTTTATTTAGATATAGACATTTAATCTGAGAGGTTAAACAATACTGTATTTTCATTTATCTGAGCAGGTGGGTTTGCTTTCCTGCGCCTCTGTGAATTAACAAAGAATGGAGAAAACAGCTGTGCATTTCCTTACCATTTCCAAGGCACCTCGAATCACCCCACAGAGGAGGTTACAGTAGCAAAGTGATGCTCGTTCTGCTGGCAGCTCCTCCACAAATTCCACTAGTGGGTTTTTGTCCAGGATTAAGGAGAATTCATTTCCTGCGGCACTACTGCAACTCACACTAGGGGTGACCCCAAGATACATCTTGAAAGCAACCTGCAAAAGGATGAAACTCTGCTGCTTGAATCTGTTGTATACAAACCAGAGGTGAAACTTCAGAATGCAGCATCCTCTAGACTAGTTTTGCCCCAGGAAAACAGGGGGAAGGGCCAGACAGGCTAGAAATCAAACCAGATTTGCCTTTTCTGTATTCAGCTTGAGCCAGCAATGCAAAACCAGAGTTATGTGATGCTCCAGGGAAACACAGCAGAAGGCTCTCTGTTGTGTCTTTGATGTTCCTACATTTACAATCCCATACAAAGTGGTTTTACTGTTATCACTCATCTGCTTTTAGTCTGCTTTCAGTCATGTTATACTCCCCTGAGACCATTAGCCTCTATATTAGGTCCTTCACTACACTGCCACAACTTTTACCGTCACAGCTCAAGATCTCCTGCAACTGGTGTGTGTTTTTACTCTTATCTCCATCTGCAGTCACATAAATAACAGCAACCCGCCAAGAACACGACTGCCAAGACCGCAAACTTATTCGATTACTCAGAGCATTGCTTGCCTGCTTTCTGCTACGGGTGAATGTTACTGTAAATGTGCAACATCTGCTCTGCTGGCGGCGGGGTCCGTTCTGCAGGCAGTGACATCACGGCGTTATCTCGGCACTGCGTGGGCAGGCGGGCCAGCAGCGGGCTGCTCCTCCTCGGGAGAGCTCTCCCTTGCTGCAGCCAGCTGCGAAGATAAACTGTCTTGTTTTTCACCTCCTTAGTGAGCGTCAGGCATGGATGCTTTCCAAACAATCCTAAAGTTCTTCATCAACCGGAAAACCGCTATAGGTTACAGTTTTATGGCACTGCTGACAATGGGAGGTGAACGTGTGTTTTCTCTTGTTGCTTTCAGATGCCCTTGCAGCAATGAAAACCTCAGGTATGGTTTGGTATTTCTCTTCTCCCCAGCTCTTGTTTTGCTAGTTATTGGATACTTCTTGAACAGCAAGACCTGGAAACTCTTTACAGGCTGCTGGGTGAATCCCAGGAAAATATTCCCCAGAGGGAATGTCTGCCATTTCTTTTACGTCTTTGGGCAAATCACTTTAAATGCCCTGGTCGCCCCAGTGATGTGGCTTTCTGTGGCTTTGCTCAACGGGACTTTTTATGAATGTGCCATGAGTGGCCTGGACAATCCTGACTACTTAAATGCGATTTGCAACAGAAAATCTGACAAATGCTTTGGAGAGCTACACATGGTAGCCTGTAGCAAAAGCTCGATGCCCCTTTCAGAGAGTGATGAACTGAGACGAACACTTCAAGCACAGTCCCAGGTAAGAAAAATTATAAATAAAGAGCATTATGCAAATTGTATTGCTGCTGTGATTTATCTGTGGAAGATCCTGATGTCAGATGTTACGTTAAAACCATCGGTTTCATGTAAACAGTGTTTTGGCAAGGTGCAGTCTCACAAAATACAATCCATCTTTTAGTTCAATTCGAGCTGTTTCATACTTCCTGAGGGGCCTCGCATACGGCAGTGTCAATAAAACCAGAAAACTTTAAGCTTTCTTCCTAAATGGAGATAGCTCTAGAGAGATAAAAACGACTGAATTGTTTAGGAGGCTGACTAAACAGATGTCATTTCATTAAGGGGATCTGTCCTAATAAAAAATTCATGCTATACTCTCTTATTTTAAACTATTGTAATAAATGTACATTGTACAATGTAGAAGATTGTGATAACTGTATTGAAATCTTAGGTCACTAACAGTAGAAACATACTGGAAAATAAGATTTTTTGACAGACTTGTGACTGCCTACATAATGTGTTTCTGTTTCTGTTCCTCATATTCATGATGCCAGATGTGACCACATTTTTGTCCTGCTTAAAGGAAGGAAAAAATACTAGCATAAAGCAAACAGAACATGAAATGCTGAGATTTTATTACATTTTACAATATTTGTGTGATACAGTTCTGCTCACTGCTTTGTAACACAAATAAATTCTGACACAAAAAAAACCAAAACAGTGGAGGAAAAAAAAAGCCACAGAAAAGGAAAAACACTGTGGAGCCAGGAAGTGTTTGTCAGGCAATTGTATCCATCTGGAACAATTTCCTCCCCAGGAGCCAGTTTTATTTTCAAGTCCTCATGCAAATAGGACTGGAATGTAGACAAAATCTGCACTGCAGACAAAGCAATTTATTTGAGAGTTTTAGAAGGAAATAATAAATAGTGCTTAAGGATTTAAGTTGTATGTGTAGGAAACAGTGAAAGACCGGTGACTCAGTTTATAGCATGAGAATACATGACTTCATTTTCCAAGCTGCAAGAAAGCGAAAATCCGCTAAAAAGAACAATTTCTCAAACACCCATACAAATCATCAGTCAGTACAAAGTGATTGGGAAAAATAAAAGAAAGCTAAACTATTCTTCCCTACCAGTTCCTAACAATAGCTATTTGTCAAGTTTCTCTGTTTCACAGACTTCCCTGAGGAAACTTTCTCTATTCTCTGTGCTAAACACAAATATTAACTGGTGGTTATTTTTTTAACATCAGTGCAAGAGTTCACATCAGAAAGGCTGCAGTTCTCCATTTCATCACCATTAGAGCATGGGAAATGAGTTCCAGTTCATATGGGTCTCTGAATATTCCACACTGGAATATTTTCCACTGTTTGTAAAGAAGTATTACATTTTTTTGCAAATGTTACACATTGCAGTGGAGTAGATGAGTAAAACTATTGGCTAGGCCAATGGTACAAGGCATGAAAAAATTGTGTTCACGTCTCTGCTCTCCTTAGAGGAGCACATCCCACAATAATAATTTCAAGTACATTTTTCCATCTTCATCTGTTGCTAGGGTAGCTCTTTCTTTTAAAATGTTCTTAACAGAATTTTGTCAAACTCTGAAGCTGCTACAGTAAAAAAAGCTGTGTGATGGTGGAAAAGCATATTTCAGCAGAAATAAAGTTCTCTGAATATATAGAAATTGTTTCTAATCAGCGTGTAGATGAATAGGGTTCAATTCCAGTGCTAACACAAATGTACCAATGCACATAATATTTCTTCTTTGTCATGCCCTCCTGACATTCTCACAGAACTGGGCAGAAAGGTAATTTTTTAACTGGTTTTAGCATAAAAATAACTTTCCACTACAAAGGATTGATTCACCAAAGTCAAGAAAGGTTCACAATAATAGCATAGATTCCAGTGAATATTCTACCAAAAGAATTGGGGAACACTTTAAATTTGAGACCATCTTCTATATTCCTGTTAGTTAATGCAGTTGTTGTGTTTGAGGGTTTTTTTAATTAAAAAGAAGTTAGAAGAACACATTTAATTGAGCTCACAGTTTAAAAGGTTGATTGGTCTGGGACAAAAGATCACCCTTTTTGGTTTTGTAGTTCATCGTGATTTAAAATTGTGTCTCAATACTAATTTTTGTTGGGTAATTTTATTTAACTCTTTCAGGAGATAGAAAACTTTTTACCATCTAGTGATTGATATTTTATTCTCCAGAAGCACTTTTCCCTTTGTGTGACAGAATACAGAGAGCAATTCCAATACGCTACATGCCAGATGGTTATGGTTTTGCAATAAACTCTCATAAATATCCTCTCTAAATTACCCAGATACTACTCCTGCTCTCAGGTCTGCTCTCTTTTCTGTATAGCTCTATTCAGCCATAACATTTGATTGATCATTTAGACCTCTTAAAAAATTTTCTTCATTTACAGTTTTGTAGTTGAGGTCTGATTTGAAATCATCTGTCTCTGAACCTGTCACTGCCATTGCACTGGTCATGTGTCTTCAGGGAACTGTCATCCAAGTTCTCTTTGTTATAATATGGTCTGGGGAGGCAGTAAGGCTCTAGTATGAGCCAACTCTTCAGGACTGTTTCACCTTACACTGTAAAAGTCAACCAGCTTTTGCCTTCCTGAGAAAAAGACCCCAAAATGAGCACTTTTGAGAAGTCTCAATCTGATGGATTTCTCCTTCCCTTCAGTCCCCACATGGATGCCCTATTAACACCAATGCCAGCACCAAATGCAACCTGGAATGAGATGCCTGCAGCAGGGTTCCGAAAGGAGCAGCAGGTCCTCCCTACAAAGTGTGGTCACTTGATCAGACATTTGTGATTTAAGTAGTATTTTCACTTGGGTCTTTCTAACCTGAAACTCATTTCTTTTGCTTTCCCAGATTTTAGGCTGGTGTGTGATAGTTACCACAGCCCTTCTCTCCCTGCTAACCACTTGCTGTGCCAGCTGCCAGTCAAAAGTCAGCCACCTCCAGCTGATGTTCTGGAGAGTGTATGAGGGGACGGAGAAGGAGCAACTGGAGCAGATTTTCCAGCTGTATGCCACCAAGCTGAGTGAGCGAAACCTCAAGTGCTTTTTTGAAAGCAAGGAACCAGAACCAATTTCCCTACCAGCTTTTCGGGCGTGGGAAGATGCTTCCCAGCTTTACTCTTTCAGCAGCAGCAAACAGCATTACAGTACAATTCACAAGCTAGTTGAAGAAGGCCAGAAAGGAACCAGTGAGGAAAGAGAGACAATGATGGACTTCGTGGACAGAAGGGAAATACCATAAAACAAATACATTTTCAGCTTTTTTATATCTTGCTAATATAGCATACTTCTAGCTGGTTTCATCTCTATTTTTTTTTCACAATGGTCTCTTTCTTCTTCATCATGTTTCTTTCCAGTTACATACTTGCTCCAAAAGGATGGAATGAAATTATTTCCCTACATGAGTGAAAAGGTTGCGATCCTCCATGTCACCCAGGGTTCATGCTTTATTAACGTCACTGGCTGACAGCAAGAGCTGACAGCAAAAAGAGATGAATAATGACTTCTACGAGAGGTTTTTAACAATATCCTATGTAAAAGGTGCTATAGTATTCTTTACGTAGATCAAGATGCTACCATTAAGTAACATCATTTAAATTGTGTGAATATGATAATAGAAGATGTGTGTGGCTTTCTGACAGCCCACAGAAAGTAAAGGTTTTCCTTCCAAGTAATTTCCAGGCCAATTGCAGGTACAGACTTGTTTTAAGGCACCAGTGATCCCTCAAGACTTCTCTCTTTGGATATTTTGCGAAACATCTTCATATTATCTTCTCCAACTGAGAATTTCAGTTTGTATGGGTATCAAGTTCTAGTTTTGAGTGGGTTTCAGGCACTGGGTGCAGCCTGTAGTGCTATGTGGTACTGTTTGTACTGGGCCTACAGTTAGTGTACAACAGAGGGCCTGGAAGGAAATTCCACTTTTCAAGACAAGAAAATATTTTTGCAGAAGACTGATTTTCATTTTTCTGAATATCTTAGAAAACTTAGTGTTGGGAGTAAGAAGAACTGGCAGGTGAGGCAACTGCATAATCGGTGCCTCTGACAAATGCATTTCACCCCAGAGCCCTACGCTTTACCTCACCCACTTGGAATTTACCACTTGGCTCCCACACAGGGTGTCCATCCAGAGTATTCTCAAACGCTGTATAAAAGGAGAACAAAGTTACTTTCCCTGGGGTGTCTGGGCAGGCTTTTAAGCAGCATTTTACTGCCAGTCTCTCCGAGTCTGCAAAGAATCATATTTTTGCTGTGCTTGAGTCAGGCTCTTATCAACAAACCAGGGTACTCTGCCCAATTGTTCTCATACTCACTGTGTTTCTTTCAGCAGGTAAAAGTATCTATAGGCATATACAGACAATTACCCTTCATGAAATAAAATCCAAGAGCTAATTCCACTGACTGCTTAGATTTTTTTCTGTATGTTTCGAATAACATTTCGGACAATGTTTAAACTTCTTTTATCCCAGGTAATCCACTTAGCAGCAGACTTAGAACATGTCATACACTTACATGCTGCAGCCGAAAGCACAGATGCAACATTGCCAAAATGAAAGTCACAACAGCAGACATGTCTGACACTATGCCTGGCATATATACTGGGCTCCTCTCCTGGTATAGAATCTACCTACTCCCAGGGTACATGACCCTTCCCATTTGTCTGGTTTTATGTTTTATCTTTCTTTATGAGAGCTGCCCCAACATCTTCTGTTCAGCCCCATTTCACCTCCTCTCTACGTGCAAGAGGAGAAGAGACATTCTGCTGCCTGGGCCAACCTGTCTTTCCCAAAACTGTCTTTCTACCTCCTTCCTCGGTGGTACCACAGAAAACCAAAGAAAGTAGGGATCCAAAGGGAAAGACTCCAAGTAGGTTAATAAGTTGATCAAGGAATATGGGAAACATGTGGACTGATGTACAGATAAGGCCCCCAGTGTGATATAATATCTGGGACAGAGCCAAAAGCATAGCTGGTGGAGGGAAGGGTGGAAGAACAGAGTGATCCCACTTAAGGCTTTTGGCATCTCTTTGGATGAAAGCTCAAAGCTCAAAGCTCTGCACTTGAGAAGTCAGGGCCATATGAAACAGCAGTGCTTCCCAGCCCAATCTTCTATCATGGAGGGACAAAACCAAGGTGCATTCTCCCCTCCTCATCCTTACCCCACTTCATGTTTGCAGGTAACTCCAGTTGAGAGTGTCTCCACCTCCAAGAGAGCTGCTGAACAATTCATGCTGCAATGTGTGCCTGGTAGAAGCCCATATCTCACTGATCCTCATTCCCAGCCAGGGCTGTGTGACTGTTTTATCTTACAAAAATGCCTGTGACCTAATGTAATTTCCATGTGGATGCTGGAATGCTTCCACAAAACTAGACAAAAATAAACACCAGCTTGACCCTATGTTTTCAACTGGAATCTGTTTTTGGCAAATTTAACTCTGTCCTTCAAGTTGCTATCGCAAAAGCTGTTATCTATCAACATTGTCCCTAAATTCAGCAGCTACCACTGTAGCTCAGGATGAGACAAAGACTATTGTCAACACCGTCCCAAACAAACTGAAGAGAGAGAAAAAACCCCAACAGACAAAACCAAACAGTAGAATCGACATTTTCTGCTGGAAAACTTAGATTTTTCATTAACTCTTATGTCCATCAAAATATGAGTACACAGGAAACTTCTGCCCAATTCTCTGTGCTCCGTCCCTCAGTTCCTTTATTTAAACTCTTAGCTCTTCTTCCACTACAAATCTGCTGCTCCGTCAGGCTAAAGTCTTTGTTACAAGAATAAAGACTTTTTTACTATGCTAAGCCCTCATACACTTTCAATTTAGTTTCAGCTGTACTTGGCATTATGGTATGATGTATCTGTCCAAATTCTATTTTTTAAAATTTCCTGTGTAAAAGAGAACTTGCATATGCAAAAGAAGTAGCTGGTTTGCAATGGAGCACCAAATTAGGGCAAAATCACAAAGTGAAAATTGTGAAATAATCTTGTCAGGAAAAATAATTGAAGTACATAGATAAGTAATTCAATGAACAGATATGAATATTTTAAAAAACCGCACAGGCTGTGACTGGACATTAATTACTTTAAAACTATCATTTACAACTTCTCAGAGAGTAAAACAAAGGTCTTTTCAGTCTTTATGACTCCAAAAGACTGGAAAGTAAAATGAATGAGCTGTTTTAAAAGTCATATGCATAAATCTGTCTCATTTATATCTATCTATGAAATGGAAGGAAAAAGAATATCTATTTAGACATCTACATAGCCTTTCCATCAAAATTATGCCCATATAAAGCAAAATCTCCCTTTTGAAAATGTTACTTGCAGCTCCAGGAAATTATATACTGTTTAATGTCAAACAGGAAATCTATGCCGTTGGAATTAAAAATGTACCACTGACCTTTTCCAAAGTCTCAACCAGCATTCCCTCTCTCTCAAGCAGCAAGAATAAAATTCATTAACATTTTGATGATGCTCAAACACAGTCTAGAATTACTGAAATATTTAGGAATCCACTAACTTTATCAGTCTCTTTACATACTACTGAGGACTTTTCACTACAGAACATTGTATGCATAAGTATACAGAAAGTAAGACAGAAAGTAAGTAAGTACAGACTGTTAAACAAGTGAAAACCAAAATTTCAGCTGGCATCATAACAAGATTAATGAAGGACCAGAATTTATCTGCTTAGAAGGGGAAAGCAGCCAAAATAATATTTTTGCTAGCATACTTTTCATTCTTAGTATTTTTCCAGTCAGTGTTTGGTAAGGTAAGTTGCTTTACAGCAGCTGTTTCCAAACTTTTCTCATAAACTTTTCTTTATTCTTTACAGTACAGCACTTCATTTTTCAGTTTTCTGCCTACCACTTAGCACAGCAACCTGCTGTATGCATTTCTCTCTTACCGCTGAGGTCTGAAAAACAACATTTAACAGCTTTGTAAATTCTGCTAGCTTCTGACAGACTTTCAAACTGGCTAAGGGACCTTGTGTGGCAGCACCTTACATGATAAGGGGAATCACATCTCTCGTCATACAGCTCTGGGCTTGGGGCTGACATGATTGGATTACCCCATCCGTTGTTGTCCCCAGGGATCGCTCTTCAAAGAGCTGCAGAGACTTATGTTTTCTGCATTCATGGGGTACTGAGCATCCACAATAAAGCCCATCTCTGCAGTCACTGCTTTTCAGCAACAGATGTATCCTCAGGCACAGCACTGCTTTTAGAGTATGCTACTAAGCTGTAACTATGCTATACTAATGCTGTGAGCCAGCATTAGCTCATTGTGGACCAGAGGGTGTGGTCTGGCTGCTTCCACCTCTGGCACACACAAACACCTCCTGGTGCTCGACAAGGTAACAGTAGGATTAGATCTAAAACCAGAAGCTGTATATTTTTTGCATGTTACTTGAATGATGTCAAGGTTCTGTGAAGAGGAATTGAAGTAAAAATTTGACTTTGTAGGATTATAGAGAAAAATTATCACCCTCATCCCAAAAGTATATACTCAGATATACTCAGATCCAAATTCTGAATCCAGTCTTGGACATTACTTCTTCAGCTGAGCTTTGTTCTTAATACCATTCCTCAGTTGGTTTCCATTTTCTTACCCCAATTTGCCAGTGAGAGCCTACTTTACATGGCCCAGTTTATCTCTTCTTTTTTCAATCCCCAACTGTAACCATGCCAAGTCACAGGACCAACATCAGAAGTCAGTCGGCACCATGAGAAGTCAGTGTAGAAGGGCTCACTTTGGTTCATCATCAAAGCTTGTTGGCCTTTCTCCAGTCCAGTATAAGGCAGCAGTAAATCCCAGGCTTTGCAGTCGGAACCAGGGGTTGAAGTTTTAAGGCCTCAGTCACTGCCTTGGGTGCACCTTTCCTCCACCTTTATTTCTTAGTATGGGAAAGTGGCTTTGTAGTCCTCATTTTATGTTTTTTTTTGTTTGCTTCATCTCTTTCCATTTCTTCAGGGAACACCCACAGCCTGACCTTACAGACTTTTCCTGTGTTTTCCAAAAGACTGCTGGATAACAACTATGTAAATTATTACAGGACGTTTGGCTCTAAGTACTTGAAGTGCTTAATTGTCTTTATTATTTTAACTCTGAACTGGTTCTACTCATCCTCAAACAGATTTATACCTCAGAAGACTTAGTACAGCTGAGTATTTATGCACTTTCTTCTGGCTGAGAACACTACTGCTGAGGAGTTAAAAACATTATGCAAACAGCTGTGTGATTCTGAACAGAAAAATTTAACAGTGTATTTGCAGTTACTTGTTGGGTCACTTTACATATATTTTGGTGGTATGTGCCTCAGACAAATGTGCTTGAAGAGTATTTAAAAATGTTTTGCCAAAGAAATGTGAAAATGCTTTCCATATCACATTTTGCCTCAGAAATGCTATACTCCTACTACAAAACTCCTCTTTTAGTTTACTAAAAATAGTCTTTTCCAGAGACTGTGTGTGCTTCAAAGTTTGTTCCGACTATCCTAAGTAATATTTCATTTCTCTTAGTCTCTTTTGAAGCACAATCTACAGAGAAATAGTCTTTTTCCTTACTTTGATTGTTAATTTCGCACTGTATTGTGCTGTTGAATCCCCTGTACTTAAGAACGGTGGTTCAACTGTAATAAGGCATTTGTAAATAGAAACATGAAGAATAAGACCCAGAAAACCAGATATCTGGCATATACATGAAAATAAAGTACCAATACCACCTAAAGTAGAATGTAAAAGTGAACAAAAATGTGATTTTGCAGCCTGGTATCATTCTTTTAACGAGACAGTGTATTTTAAAACAGTGATTGAAATGCTGCATGTCTCATGGGTTTCATTCAGCTGCCCTTACTATCTCCAATGAATCCTCTACCCCAGCTCAGCCGATTCACAGGAGGAGCTTTGTTATATATCATCCTGACCTGAGACTCCAAAATAGACTTTACTAAAATAAGAAATTTAGTTTCCACTCTTTTATGAGCTAATGGGCTCTGGCTGGCTTTTATTACTGTCACCTGCTTCTCCTTTAAACTTTGGCAGATCAAGGTATACATGTGTGTTTTGCACATGTGCCCCTTATAGCCATACCAGCAACAGGAAAAGGAGTTTCTTTTTCTATTTCTGTCACAGCCATCAGCTTCTCTATGATAAGTATTTTGGAATAATAATGTAACTTCTGTTCTTCCATTTGAGTCCTATGCAACATAGGTATTTTTGACGCAGAAACGTTACTGTGAGCAGGATCACACACACTTTGGTAATATCCACGTACACTTTGAACTAAGATACTCCTGTATAACTAACCACCGGGGCCTTAGTTCACAATATAGAAAGACTGTTGCTTCCCCGTTCTGTGGGTTAAACATAATGATCACATAATGAGAATTACCATACGATGCTGATAATTCTAAAGCAATCACAAAGTATGCCAGGCATACTTTTGTCTCCTAAAATGAGCCAATGGAAATAAATCTCCGTTCAATTAACTGATGCCCTCATCTCTCCTCTTAGAATAAACGACCACGTTGTAAACTTCTTTGTTATAAAGTGTGGTTAATTTTCGCCATTGGGAAAGGCCAGGCATATCTTCACTGGCAACACTTCATAGGTGGAAACCATACAGGATAGAAGGGATCATTCATCATGACCTGAGCAGGTGTTAGTCTGAGCTAACTCAGTATTTATGAACTACCACCTCCTTTACAGTGACTCAGCAGTCTAATGGGGCTGGACGTCTTATGAATTTCTCTTTGAGCTCCCCCAGGAATTCTGACTTGCCTGTGGGGGCAAAAGCACATCTTTAGAAACTCATGTATTGCCACTAAATTTCCTCCTAGATCTTTCTTGTCTGACAGAAGTGTGAACAACTACTCAATAAAAAGGAAATTTCATTCAAAGAAGGTGAAAGAAGGTTAGTTTAGGTCAGCGGCTGGCAGCCTCTTACACCTGACATCCCACTTTGTGTTATGTGTTATAGAGTTGTAGATAAGGAAAAGGCTGTATTTCATCCAGTGGAAGCATGGATGTGATTGTGGAGTGTTTTTTGATACGACAATCACGATATAGCAGAAAATGTAGGTAACTGTTCTGGACTAAACTGATAGAGGAGGGAAAAACTAAGACCACTGAATCTGATGAAGCTCTAGAAAATGTAAATCTTATTTACCTGTGCAATCATGTCTGCAGTTTCAGAATAACTGCGGCATTTTTTAACAGATGAATGAGCTAAGAAGTCATCAATCAGCCTTACGCCAATGCCGTATCCCCTAGGGAGGAAACAAAGAAAGTTAACATTCAAAATGGGGAGCTTCTTACCATCTCCCTAATGTGTCTCCTGTGCTTTCTCAGAAAAACAGATGCATGTTCCTTATTGGGTGGCTTTGATGACAACAGGTTTTGCTGGTCTACATTCTTTTTTCTACCACATTTTGCAACACAGTGGGATTACTGTTCATGTAGTCATTTAAGAAATCATACTTCTTTAAGCATTATACTCCTGGCAAGGATGATATGAATTGTCTATACAATTTGTCTATACACTGTCTATATATATATCTCCTTACATTTACGTGTATGAATAAATATTAGATATTAGATATACAAGTTTAATATATAAATAACATCCACAATACACCTGATTAATACTGCTTTGTCACTAAAAATAGGATAGGATAACACAGCACAGAGCTTCCACTGTTCTTCTGGGATCTCCGGTGTTCTTCTCACACTGTTTCTGTAAGGAGAACAAAGCAACTGTCCCTTTGGGTCACAGCCTTCCCCTCTAGGCTGGTATGCAGTTCAGCAAATCCTGGGCACACTTACTGAAGCATTCAGGTGCTGGAAAAACCCACAGGAAATGGACTGACACACGATCTCTTTCTCCTCTTATCTCTTCACCTCATTTTTCTCTCTTCCTCCACAATTCCCTCTTTATCTGTTTTTCTAACATGTTCTCTCCCTTCACCTAACTAGGACAAAATCAGGAAAAAATCCAAAAGTTGCTAGTTAACATGGAGTTTCAGTACACCACCACCTTCATTTTGTATTTAAAATATTAAAATTTAAAAAAAAAAAAAATAAAAAAGGATGGAAGATAATGGATTTTTTTATATAAAACAAATACTCATTCCTAGCTCTCACACATTAAAAAAGGTCAGTAACTTCATAATGTGCAAAGCAGCTGTGCTGCCAAGCATTTTCAATAAAAGGAAAGAGATTGACACAAATTTTATGAAAGAATGCACACTCAACTCAGAAGTGTTTTTAGGGAATTTTTCATTTCCATTTTTTGTGGATGTTGGCAGTCTCTGCCTCTTTGTCAGAGGCCCTACATCCTCAGTGAAGCAGCCTGAACTCAGTGGAGTCTCTTACCAGTTTCTGTACCACATCTTTTTCAAGAAGCCAAAAAGTGATCTGATGTCTAATGTGATGACCACAAAGTGGTTTTGGTAGTGTGAAGATTAAAATTGCAGTAGGTCATGCATCTAGAAGCAATGAAATATTTATCTATTGCCTAAGCATCAATAACATTGGCAAATGTGTCATCAGCATTTATCAAAATACCTATTGGTGATGTACAAGACTACTTAGATACTTTTCAACTTTTATGCCTCAGATTTGCAAAGTCAAATTAATAATAAACTGACAAGCAGCTGTTTGGCAGCTGTACAGTGAAAAACACCCTTCTCACTATGGACTATATACGTACAGAGAGAGAGAGACAAGAACACCATCCCCCCCTGTCACAGGTCTGCTAATCTACAAGGTTTCTTCCTGAAACTGGGCTGTTTTCATAATCACAGTGGTAAAGAACAGATATATTGTTTTAATGAAACCTGTAATTATATTATCAAGTCCTCCTCAAAACAAAAAGGTTTTATACAACAGGTCTGATAATGAAAACACAGTCAGCAAAATCTGTCTCCACAGAATTCTTCCAGAAGTCTGTGCATTCTTTAAACGCATGATTTTCTTCAGAGCTGAAAGAGAGATGACTATAAAAAAAATATCTGAGGGATGTTGTCCCTTCTAAGTTTGCGAATTAATTACTTTTCTTTTTTTCCAAACACTGATTTTTTAACTCACTCTTGCAGATAGTTATTGGGCTATAGCTCATTTGCAAACTTTCAGGTTAATAGTAAAGTGGTCGGGTATTCTGTCCACTGTGATTGCTGTAAATCCATCTTGCATGTCCATTTTGGCTGAAAACATAAGCCTTACTGTTCTGCCAAAAATCTTAGTATATCTTGTTAAGTATCTGAAAAACTGTTTCTTGCTGATTTTCCATTATATCATTATTTTTATGGCAGTAATGCCTAGGAACCTCAGGCAGGATGACAGGATCTTGTAATCACAGGATCTTCATGTTCCGAAGAGATTATCCTCTTAAAAATCCATTCTCACTGACTTTTTGTGCTATCTCACTCATTGCTGTATGGTCTTTTAAAGGTGAGAGGCCCATCTGCCCCTAACCCAATAAGGGGGGAAATTGAAATTAGATACATGTATATAGGAGGTGAAATTTAGAAGTTTATATTATTAATTAGCATAACGAAAGGATCAACAAGGAACAAGTGTAAGCTATGAAAACAATCCTGACACCATTCTTCAGAGAATTCAAAAGCTAATTGTTGATCTTAACTCACAAATTAGCATTATTTCTGTTGACAGAATATCGGACTGCGTCCCTGTCATCTCTGTAATCCTAGACAGAATACTGGAGCTTGTAAGGTAACAAACAAAAAGCTGAGAGGTAAAATATAGCTGGACAAACAGCGTTATGGATAGAGCTGAACATTCCAAGCAGTACTTACATTCTATCTAAACAGGTGTTGACGTCTTCATCTTTTTCATAGTCCTTGCACAGCTGGGCTACCAAAGCCCCATATGTGAGTACAAAAAGTTCACTGCTCTGCCAGGAAATCAAAAATGAAGCAAACTAAAATTAAACTTCAAGTTTTTTAACTGCTACTGTATTAACAGCAAGCAAGAATAACAATTTGCATTAATAAAGAAACTTTTGTCTATGGGTGCGTAATCACTGAAATCCACAATTCAAGCGTGACAGAACCTGAACTGATTGTCACTTGAGTCTGTACAAGGATTTTGCTTGTCACAAATACCATTTCTTGGGAAACTTGTAGTTACTTTCATCAGCTGTGTTCTTGCATCCTATAACTTCATGTATGTATGCTGAATTGATAAATGCTGTCAAATGCCACCAAAGAATAATGACAAACATTTAGTTGCAGGAGGAATAATTGAGGCAATGAGCTATTAATTCTTTTGCAATAGGTACAGCAGTTTACAAAGGCAGGGTTGATCTGATTTAAATCATCAGCTGGTTTCTCAAAAAAAACCCTAAAAAGCAGATAAAAAATTTAACTGAGAATACTGGAAAATACTATAATTCAACACAAGTGTAAAGAATAACAACAAGATAAAGGGGACAGGTGAGGATTACAGCTGCTGTCCCAAGGAGCATGGAGAGCAACTGAACATGTCAAAGGCCTAACTTTGCAGAGATTCTGTCAGAAGTGCTAGTGTGGGATCTTCAGCTGTGCAGGAATTAATTAAAGGAAGTACTCTAGCCCTGTGGAATGTGATTAGACTAGAGGTGCTTTTTGCTTATAGCCTATGGAAAAAATAGTAAATAACAATGAAAACGATAGATCACATGAGGAAAGGAAGAACAGCTTAGTGGAAAGACCTATTCCTGCTCTCCTTGCATCAAAAGCTTGGAGTTTAATATGGAAGCATTTCCCAAATTCACCTTGGTGATAACTTCTGTTTACAATAACATTGCACACTTGGCCAAATTCTCATTAACGAGATTTTAATGGAGTAAATGGAGGTCATACAAGTTCTGTATTGTTGTATTATTATTGTTCAGCAAAAAGTCTGTCTTGTAATAAGAACAATACCTTAGAGAAACCCAAGCATAATTGTATTTATCAGCCACTCTTGCAATCCATTGGAATACTTTTTGCCCATAAACTTACATATATGAACTTAAATTATCTTACATTCTTCTGTTTCTCCTTCAGTAAAGACCTCTGTTCCCTTTTCACAAATTACCACAACATTGCTGTAAAGCTTTTGGGACCTTCTCCACTGCCCGAACTCCTGTCAGAAATTGCCATTCACCATACAGAGAACCCTAAGGCTCTAAGTTCCTGAAGAAAGATTTGCGTGGAATTGAACTATTCAAGCACTAACAGAGATCTCCTTCTCTCTGTGTTTCATTTAAGAACTATCTAACCGAGGAGGCAAATAAACTTACCTGCAATTCCTATCTTTGACCATAAATCACCCAAAACACTTAAACCTGTTTCTGAACACATTGCAATCTCAGAAAGTTTGTGCCCCTCTTTCCTAAGCCTGTTCAGAATCTCAGCAGTATGGATAGTAGCCATGAATGCTGCCAGCACCTCTGCTCTTGTACTGGCAGACTCATCCCCATCCTTTCAGTACTTTCAGACTGTTCAGAAATAAGACTGCATAATATACATCAATACAGTAATAGCTTATTCTTACTCCATGCACAATTTTAATCACACATTACAAAAATGTCCTACTATTTTGTGGTTCTCCTGCTTTCTTCCTGGTGACCGAGACATGTTGCTTATGTAATTCCTGATGTACTCAATTGTCGGTTTATGTCTGTTCTTCTTCAAGCAGCATAGTTTTCTCTCAATCACTGTATTTCCTCTGTCTCTCCTCTAAAGTTTTCTCCTCTCTGCTCTTCTGCCTTTTGCATGAGATGTGTTTGCTGCAATCTGTAATGCTGTTGATGCTCCTCCTATCCTCTGTGTGTACTGAGCCCTTTGGGAGGAATTTGACTGGCAACAGATCTGCCCCTGCCCACAACATAAATAACCACTTCATCCATGAGAATGATACACAGAAAACATCCATGGGAAGTCAAATCAGACAGCCCCAAGACACCCACAGGTTTTTAGAGACAGCAAATAAATTCTGTTGTTTCTATCAGACTTTGGTGTTTGAAGAGCTAACAAAAGCTTCCTCTCTGAAGAATAAAAACACAATTGCAAGATATTGCTGCAGAGGGTAATTAAAAATTGATTATTTTCAGCTTAAAGGAGCTATAGTCTCATGTCAGCTCTGACTACTTTAGTCTGGTGATTTGATGTCTGCCTAAGCAGGGGCAGTGTATGTTATAAGGCACTGCTACCACCTTGATTCTGCAAAGCTGGCAGGACAGATCTAGAGAACTTTCAGCTTCCCAGAGGAATAAACTGTATATCTGCTACAGCTACCAGCTTGTGCAAATGGCACTTTCATTAACAATGTTCCTTGGGGGTGTTCTATTGTTCTTAGCCTGTTATAGCCCCTATGAACATCCAGGTTTATTTTGCCTGTTTTCCCCTGTAGTAAATTCGGCCTATATGGTTAGCTTAGATTTGCAATAAATTTCAGCTATTGTCACAAGTGAATTTAGAAATTAATCAGATAGCTGTCATTCCTTATGCTGTTATTAAATTTCTATTAATTAATAGGTTCAGTGTTAGAGTAAAAACACCAATATTTACTACTCCAGATACATGGAAAACATTCAGATGTGATTCACTTGGGATAAGGAAGATTAGTTTACTTTAAAAATGGTAAAGTTATGACACAATTCAATGACAAAATACAGGACAGATAAAAGGGTTTTCAGCTTTTTCTGTGGAAAACTTAGTCAACCTAACATCTTTTATTTTACACAGAATGGTGTTGACAACTTTATAATATACTAAGCCTCTTCCATTTATTTTTTTTTGCAGGTGCTTTTCTGGCCCAGTAAAATCCTACTCCATTTTATAGGTGAAACTATTGTAGGTACTTTCCACGTCTAAATTTAAATAAATTTTAAAAGCCAGACATTACAATTATCTTGACAGTGACTTCCATTTCTAAATTGAGTCTGAGATGGGTTGGTTTCTCTGATTGTCCCCAGCTGGCAAAAAGCATCAAATATGTCTCACATTGCAAGTCACCCTATATTCCCCAAGTAAGTGTACAGCACTGCATTTTAAAAAAATAACTGTAAAAGATCATCATTGCCATAATTTAACTTCAGTGAACCCATCGAAAAGCACTTAAGGCTACCCATAAATGACCACCATTTTATTTATATGGTTCTGAATACGTGGATGAATTACTTCAGCCTGCATTACTAATACTATAATAATGAAGGAACACTGTGCACCAAACGGTGCAATGTATCATAAGGACAGGTCATTATTCTTTGAAAATACATACATGCACACACGTAAGTTCACACATGAGCTCTTATGCTCAAATCCCAGTTTGGCTGCTGCTTTGTCAATGTTTCTGAATAAAGCAATGCTGTTCCTGCCTCTTGGCCTGCAGAAGCATTTTCAGTGTGACCTGCTGAAACTTCCTTGGTTAAGTTATGCCTCTCAGGAACTGTTTTCAAGAGGGTGTTTTGGGATTTTAGTGCCTACTTTCTGCTGAAACTCTCTGCAGGCACCTGAAATCTGATATAGATTTGCCTATAAAGCATAGGTAAATTCTGAAGCAAAATATGTAAGCTAAACAAAAAAATCATTAACCGATTTCTATTCTTCCCTTAACTTGAAGCTTATTATTTTTCTCATCAGTGCTTGTCCTAGTTAAAGGGAGAAGACCTTCTCCCCTAACCAAGACAAAGAGACCATGAAAATGACTTGGCAGCCTGAATCCCACCTGTGACTTGGCAGAATACAGGACATGGGCAGTGCTCCCCTCAGCTCCCACAGGAAATCTGTCATGCAGGCACTTCCATAGCATGCTTTCTAACATGCACAGGCAGGCTTGACATCCATGCAAAAGAGAACTCAAAATGCATCTAGAGAGGCCACAGAACATCAACCTTTTGGCTGCTAATTTAGTGATGAAAACACGTGCACAGGACCAGAGACACCAGAGTTCAGTCTCCTCCTCCTCCAAATTTCACAGGAAGCAACCTTCAGACGGAAAATAGAAGAACACTTCACTCTTTCTACTTACATTTTCCTGGCCAGTATATAACAAAACCCTAATCTTTTTCTGATCCAATAGGTATCAAAATCCTCTCTCTGGGGAAACTAAGTGCAACTGGTAGAACGGGAAAGCTGGAAAACACAGCTTCTTTGCACCACAGTCACATCACATTATTAATAATACCTGAGATTTTGGAAGAAAGAAATGAGTGAGTTTTCAGTAGATCAGGTGGAGAAGGGGGCTGAAACCAATCTCTCCCATCTGCCATGGTTGCTTCATTTCAATAAAACCAAACAAGAGAATAAAATCCCTCCCTTCTGCCATGGTTGCTTTATTTCAATAAAACCAAACAAGAGAATAAAATCTCTCCCTTCTGCCATGGTTACTTTATTTCAGTAGAAGGCAAACAAGAGGATAAAAACTGTTTGCTGTATATGGAAGGATAAGAAGGTGTAATATGTCTTCCAACAACCATGTTTAAAAAAAGATGACAAACCATTCTCAGTTCTTAAAAAAAAACCCCAACTTTTCTCATAAGTGAGGTTACTGGTAGCGAGTTCAAGCTGACAGAGCCCTGCAATATGACAAGCAAAACCATGGCTAAGGTTTACTTACGTATCCTATTTGCCTCAGATGTCAGATATAAGCATCTCTTTCCCTCAGAGGCCAGCTGGCTGTCACCTCAGGTAGTGCTGTTTTGGATTGCATTCAGTTCTAACTCTTCCTGGGAATCAAATAAAGAGCCTAAATGTCTACCCCAGGACTCTGGGTTCCTCTGCAAAGGAAAGTACTTAAAAGTTTGATGTGCCGCCCAAGCTCTTAATTGGATCCAACCCTATAATTTCTTCCATAATAGAATGACCCAGCAGGATCATTTACAGCAGAGCACGAAAGCAAATGCCAAAGAAGTGAAAATGCAGAAGCACAAAGTTGTAGTATTGATTGTTTAAATTGCCTCATTCAACAGCCTTAGGCTGACTATGAATATTTCAGTATTGTACACCACTTCAGTTTCACATCTAATGTGTTTCTGGAGTAAACAAGTGATGCTTGGAAAAGTCCTCCTTCCTTCCTTCCTTCTAAACAAAATAAGACAAGGGTTCCCGAAGAAAACTCAGAAGCAACCAATCAGAGATTTTAAAACAAACTGAGGCATAATGGAAGACTCATAAAACATATCTTCAAAACAATTCTGTAACATCCTAATGGGTTTATTTCACCGATTTTTATTTTTTTTTTACAAAATACAATGCCACTAGTACAAAAAAAATAGTTGAAAATCCTGTCATACTGAAAGGAAATTAAGGTTCAAAATGGCAATGTTTAGACAGCAGTGGGATTTTGTTGTGCTACTGCTCTGTCCAAACACCTAAGAACTTAACAACAAGCTCCAGAAAAGCTGTGGCAAAGTGCTGCTGGATGTTTCAGCATGTTTCTCTATTGCTTTTAATTTTGTGCAATGGTGTCACAGAGTTTGAGAGCCAGCTCTTAGCAAAGACCTCTTTCACAGATGGTGAGTGGGGATGAGACAAGCAGGTGTCTACCCTAGCAGAGCACTGGAGGAACAAGGTCTTGCCTAGAGAACCGGCAAGGCACGGTGACATCCATGTGTATAACAGCTGAGAGAGTGTCTCTGCCATTCAAGCAGATACCATAGGTGCTAAAACTACTGTTTGAGATAAAATATTATTAGCAACCCTCTCTGTAAGGAGAGGGAAAAGGCTGTGCAGACAGAGACTATTATATCACACAACCAAGTCTGCACATGCTGGAGACAGAGAGCTGTAATGGGACGACAATTTCCTCCACACACTTTCTGGCTGAATTTCTTTTTCTGTTCTTGATAAAAATGCTTATATTATAGACAGTTGACTTCTCAGTACTTAAACAGAAGTATTTCCATAGTCAGATCAGCCTAGGTTATGCAATGTATATCCAGAAACCAGCTCTGGAAATGCTTAATTGAAATATTTCTATCTATCTCAGCCCACAGAATAGGACTGACCATACTTACAGAAAATCTTAAAACCTGTAATCACAAGTATACTATATAAATGCCAGCTGGCTTGACACTGTGTGAAGTGAATAGCAGATTATACATTACCAAAAAAACCCCAAAAACCAAAAAATGCAGCTTTCTAAAGGAAACCGGTATTGTCAGGAAAAGAGATATGCCAGCTTCTTGGCACCTAGAGGTGAAACACTAAAATCCTCGTAGTTCAGCAGATAACCACACCTCTGACTCCAGTTTGGAGAGCAAATTGCCCCAGAACTGACATTAAATACAAACAGCACAGGGATTCCAAATGGTGTGCCACTTATGGAAAATTTTATGGGTTTATTTTAAAGTGAAAGCATTTTAAATTTTAAATACTTCATTTTTTTTATAATCAGTCCAGTTGCCAAGTCTTTGTTTGTTCTTTTATGGAGAATAGCTGAAAGATCTCCTTTTTTCCTTTTTTTTTTTTTTTTTTTTTTTTGTGTCCTAGTCTCATGCCATGTTCCTGCTAATTACTGTTGATTAGCAAGCAGCTTGGCAATTAATCCTGGCAAGTTAGTAATCAGTTTGATTGCACTGTATGTCATCCAAAAGGTAGGGGGAATTTATTATTAGTTTCAGACAATTAGCAAGGGGTTGGCGGAGCTCTCAACAGCCTAAAAGCTCAGTGTTCCAGAACTGCTGAGATAAATTACTGAATCAATTAAATCACATCAGTGGATGTCTGCAAGCATATTTAAAGCTAGCAAACAAGCTGCTGAGAATTAGTGGGAGGAGAAAGACTAGCAGGAGGTTTTTTTGTGGTGTTGTGCTTGGTGGTGTTTTTCTTAAGCTGTTGGAGTTTGTTCTGTTCTGCCACTAACATTAGTTAAATATAGCTAAAAGCTGGTGTTGACTTTAAGCAAAATAATCTGGTAAAGAATAAGAACAAAAATGACTTTTCTTCCAAAGTGGTTAACTTTTCTGAAAGGCAAAGAAGTTGTTATTGCTAATGCTATAATTGCAATACTAACAATTGGTGGGCAGCAGCTTTTCTCTTTTTTCACATTCAGCTGTCCCTGTCACATTGGACAGAACCTTGTTTATGGGCTGGCTTTCTTAGGAGTGCCTGCACTGATCCTTCTGATTGTTGGCTATGCCCTGAATAACCAGACTTGGAGGCTGGTTACAGGCAAAAGATCGCATTTTGAGAAGGTGACTACATCAAACCAGTTACTGAAATGCAAACTGAGCTGCTTTGTCTTGTGTAGCATCACTGGGAGAGCACTGGTTGCTCCAGTAACGTGGCTAGCAGTCACCCTGATAAATGGCTCGTATTATGTCTGTGCTGTGAGTGAGTATATCCCCATGTATTATTATGGAGCTAATCCTAATGTTACTGCTAGTGAACGCAGAAGGATATTGGCTACATTTCCATGCAGTCAGTTAGTTCCACCAGAGATGACCCGGGCAAGAGATGAAGTGATTCTCCTACTCCGATACCAGTCACAAGTGAGTAGCTCATGTTGTTTCTGTTGACTGTAAACCTAATGATGAGAGGTAGAGTTAATTCAGCAGGCAAAGTGTTAGGATAGAACAAGATCATTATCTTGTGTCCCGAGTGAAAAATCTCTGTGTGTTTTGAAGCCTGCTTTTTTTCTTCTAAGTGGAACTGAATTTTAGGTATATAAATTACTATGTCCAGTTGTCCCATTTGTTACCTGCTATGAGAGACTATATTCTTCCTTGTGCGGTATCCTGAAAAGTACTATCAAGTAAGACAAATGAAAGTCAAAGAGCCAGGGAGAGTATGAAGTTTCTTCATTAAAGCATAAGAAATGTGTGGCTAAGGGGCCCAGGCTGTGAGAGTTCCATGGGAATCAAGATAAATCTTGGTTTTTAGATCAGAATCAATTCTAAAAGTTTACATACTGGGTAAATAATGGGGTGAACATTAAGTTGACACTTCAGAGAAAATTGGTTTTAAACAGGCCATAAGCTAATACCATCTAGAAGTTACATGGCTTCTCTTCTAACAATAATAGCTGTTAGAGCAATATACTTAAAATTATACAACAGAACTTTCTTAAACTTGACAGAACAAGTGACTTTACTACACGGCTACCTCCAGTAGGCATAGACTGTCCTTGGTGGTCATAAACTTTTTCCAGGTTTATACCTTGTTAACATTATTATTTAGGAAAAGCAAGTAAAGATCACATGGATTTTCTGGTGCTCAGAAGTTACCACTGTGAGCATTTGCAGCTGTAACAGTTCTTCTCTTTTTCTTTGTAAGGTGGCTGGCTGGCTTCTGATTGCTGTGGTAGTCATCACTGTCTTCCTGTCTTACTGCCTGGCAAGCTGCTTCTCCCCGCTCAGCTTTCTACATTTCAGATACTGGAGCAGCTATGTCCACAATGAGCAGGAGCTCTTTGATGAGGCGACGGAGCAGCATTCCAGGCTCTATGCCATGCAGCATGTAAGGAAGTTTTTTGGCTTTGTCCCAGGAAGTGAAAATGTAAAGGAAATTCGCATCCCATCTCTCAGAGAGTGGCAAGCCATTTCTGGACTGGCCTTTCTAAAACAAGTGGATGAGGAGCACTATGATTATAGTCTCCTCCACGACTGGGCACTCAAAGAACGTGCAAATGGAAAATACTTGAGGACTGATGAAGACCCTTTGATCAGAACACAGCTCTGAAGATCCAAGCCACCACACCATCTTGCAGAAATGCAGGAACCTGTCTAGCTCTGTATCAGACCTGAGCTGCTCTGGAACTTTCCAATGCATTATTACTTTGATATATAAAGCATGTGAGCAAGTACATCTTGTTAATGTAATCCTTTAGCACATGCTTACAGATGCCTTTACTGATGGTGTCTGACTCCTATGGGATGTGATCTATGTCTAGATTAGGGTGGGCTGTTTTAAGCTGCAGCTCTCTGCTTTCTAATAGTTGTGCTAAAAGGATAAGTATGTATAGGGAAAGTTATTTGCAGATGCTTTCTTAAAAATTTTTTTCTTCCCATAAAAAGATATTTTAATAGCTAGACTTTGACTGGATCCTCTGAATTGGTCCATTCTGTATAGAGCAAAAGCAGCTATTCAGCTTTTTGCTTAGTGAGCCCTAGCATAATTACTTATGTCTTCTCTTCCACTTTTTTTTTTTTGTATTATATGAATAAAGTACACTGAGCTAACTACAAGCTAAGTCTGTGGCTACAGTAGCACAGAAGAAACACAGGGTAAATTTTATTGTCAAAGGCTGAGTCTAGATACGATGATGAGAGAACTTTCAGTTCTGGTAAGGAGAGAAAATTCCCAGTGACACAAAGGATGGAGGTGTCTAATGTAGCAGCTGTATGACCAAACATTTGACAGTTGGTAAACCGAGTTGAAAGGTATTCCGGCTGAAAGCAATAACAAGATCAGTCCTGTTTTTAGAAACACTTCAAAATCTCTTAGGTGTTTGTGTGCTTGCCCACTGTACAAATAGCAAATTGGGATAGAAAAAAAACCTCATTTTGTGCTGTAAGGTTTGCTTTGCCTGCCAAGATCTTGTAATTTAGACATACTACTGGGCCCATGAATGTTACTGTGATTAAAAACTACTGAATTTAGTTAAAGAAGGCTTAATTATGTTTTTGTGTTAATTCAGTGTGGTATGATGTGATGTTATTAATTTCCTCTCTAACTCCTTGTGCAGATGTTTCTAACGCCAAAAGGGGTTGGGGGGAAATGCATACCATAATTTTTCCTAATGCTTCCTGTATTGCCTTGTCATGTACATATACACATGTTGTATGCTCCAAAGCTTTATGCTAAACTACAGGATGCTATCCGCTATTAATAAATGACCCCTGGTGGTTGAGGTGGAGAAATATATAACTATTTGGTATGTTTTACTAGAAAATGCAGGAGCCAGAAGTAAGTAACACTGCAGATCTTGGTAAATGTGTATGGTCCTGGAGATTTACACTTCTAAATAAAAGCAAGCATTTTAGCAAATGCAAACAATGTATTTGAATAACTGGAAACTATGTATCACTTTACATCATTCATTTGAACCTTAAGCTTTTGCATAGGTAGTGGGTTGACCCTGACTGGACAACAGGTGCCTACCAAAGCTCCTCTGTCACTCCTCAGTTGAATAGGGGAGAGAGAATGTAAGGAAAGGCTCATGGTTTGAGGTAAGGACAGGGAAAGAACACTCACCATTTACTGTCAAAGGCAAAACACATTCCACTTGGAAAAATTAGTTTATTTTATTACCAATCAAATCGGAATAGGACAATGAGAAATAAAACTGAACCTTACAGTATCTTTGCCCCCTGCCTTCCTTCTTCCTGGACTCACCTTCACTCACAAATTTTCTATCTCCTCCCAGTAATGCAGCGGGAGGGTGAAGGGGGGTTGTGGGCAGTTCATCACATGTTGTCTCTGCTGTTCCTTCCTCCTCAAGGGAGAGCTTCTCACATTCTTCCCCTGGTCCAGTGTGTGATACCTCCCACAGGAGAGAGTCCTCCACCAGCCCTTTCTAATTTCTGGCAGCAACGGAATTCAGCTGCCTTCGCGGTACCCTTGTGTGATACCTGGAGCATCGGTTTTGAATTCTCTCCAGTTTGCTGATCCCTGTGAGTTTTCAATGGAGGAACGTTGAAGAGTGAATACCTGCCTAACAGCAATGCGCTCTTTATAGTGACCCTGAAGCCTGCCTCTCTAGGTGGGAGCCCACGCACGACTGAAAGTCTAAGTAACGCAGACTGCCGACCTCACCTCTGCCGACACCGCTGCTCCCGGGAGATGGGTGGGGAAGCAGCGCGGGCGTGGAGCAGACCATGGCGAAAGGATTCCTCCTGCACGTCAGGTACAGGCGGGCAAACGTGCTCAGCCCGGAGCTGAACGCCAAGCAAGCAGCAAGTGCTGGACTTCGCTGAGCGAGGGCATCGCACCTTTACGCCTCCCCTGATGGCGAACAGGATCCAGGCCGGCTCCCCGCGCCTTCACCACCGCCGCCTTTCGCCCGGCGCAGCAACAGCAGCACGTCCCCAGCTCCGCCTCCCAGCCTCCCTCCGCTGCAGCCCGAAGGCATCCAGCGCCGAGCGCGAGCGCTAGGCATGCTAGGAAGGGCAGGCAGCAGGCGGGGAGCGCGCAGGCGCGGGCGGGCGGGGAGCGGCCGGGGCTTGGGGTCGCTGCGCGGGGCGGGCNACCGACTACAGCGAGGAGCAGCGCAACGAGCTGGAGGCGCTAGAGTCCATCTACCCGGACTCGTTCACGGGTGAGCCGCGGCGGGGCCGCGCCGTGCCGTGCCGGCCGGACGGGCGGGAGGCCGCGCCGGGGCTGCCCCGGGGCTCCCGAGCCCCCCGGCCGGGATGGCTTTCTCGGGCTTTTTGTTTGCTTTCCCTGGGGAGGAAAAGCAAAGCACTCGATGGCTCTCGTCGCCAGGTAGGTGCCGGTGCGGGCGGGCGGCGTGGGCGCTGCCTCTGCCGCGTTTGGCGCCGCGGCACAGCTGCCCGGCGTGGGCACCCGCTCCTGCATCCCAGCCCGGGCTGTGGCGGGTGGAAGGATGCTCTTTGGAGAAATCTTTCAATAGATGCGGTCCTAGGTGGCAGTTGGGGAATTGGCTTGTGTGACGACTAGTTTTCCGTAATAGCTTGTCGCGACCGTGTAGCACGGGATGTTTTGGGGTACCTAAAGATGCTGTTTTCTCCGTAAATGTCCTCAGCCAGTACCTGCCTCATTCTGTTGCTGGTCTGTGGTGGAAAAAAGGGCAAGCTTTAATTCCTTGGTGGAGTATGCTATATTACTGAAACTTCTGTAGGATGAATATGTTGGTTCATCAGTTTTCCAGGACTTCCAAGTTACCATGAAGCAATTTAGAATATCTACCATGTTAGCTAATCCAACATGGTTTATGTTGCTCAGTCTCCAAAGAGTTTTAACAGTGAAAAAAAAAGGGCCTATTCAGTTCCCTTCCTGCCCGGGATCTACTCTGCCCAAAGTCCCACAGTATCTTATTTGACAGCAATTTCATCACACAGACATTTGTCCATTGCTTCAATCTGAAAATCTTTTTGGCTCTTCAATTTTACGTTAAAGATTAGTTAAAGATACGTAAATTGATCTCTGGTAGCTGGGGACGCTGAATCACTGATACGGAACTAATATTCTTTCATAAAGCCTCTGCTCTGATGCTTACTTCACAGTTATTGTTCGTTCATGTAATGCTTTTATGCCGAAGAGGAGGGAATAAAGATAGTGGTAGTACATTAGCAATTAGGCAAAATTCACATAATACTTTGAGAGAATGTATATTAGTTTTGGCATAGGTTGTAACAGCGATACAGAGCAATCCTAATGTGAGGATATGAGCTGCAACTCACAATTGTGCAATGAGGTTTTCAGCCTGTGAAACACGGATCATAGCGCTTGCATTCTGTATGTCTCCATAGGAGCCGCTTTTTGTCTGTCTTCTAGCTGCCTAATCCACACACTTTCATTGTAGTACATTACTTGGGTAGTACATTCTTGAAGGAAAACCCCGTGTATTCCTTTTTTTGTTTTAAGAAGCATTTCTTACATTAAGCCCTTCTAAATATAGGTGCAGACATACTGTAAAAATAGTCTAGGGCCAAGAGGACACTGGATGCTCATCACATATATCTGATGCAGTAAAGCGAATTAGCTTTGGGAGCTTTCTGAACACGTTCCAGGCACTAACAGAAGTCATTTGATGGTATGTAGAAAGTTTTCCAAAAGAGAAGTTTCTTGGTATTGTTGGTGTTATATGTGCTCATTCAAAGAGCACTCCAGGCATCGCGTCATATGGAAAGTAGCTGTTGATGGAAAAGTATTTTATTGATAAGGTAAAAAGGCCCTTAACACTGTATCAAGGGTTTCCTTTCTTCATTAGTCCTTGTCAAGTTTTAGTGATGTGAAGAAGTAGTTGTCTGATTTAAGGAATCTCTCATTGACTTCTTGTTTTCCTTTGAACAGTATTGTCAGAAAAGCCGACAACTTTCACGATCACTGTGACATCTGAAGCTGGAGAAAATGATGAAAGTAAGTTGGTCATGTCTTAAAGATATACATAGGAGCAGTTTCTGTGTAGGCCTAATTCTATCACCAACAACTGTCTACCTGCATATAAGTCCTCTTAGGGGCCTGATACAGCAAACACTCCTCAGCAAATGAAGTTCAAGGATTTAGGTGTTTGTTTAGTTTACAGTAAATGCTCTCACTAGGACTGCTTTCTGCTGAATCTCAAAGGCTTTGTAGCGTAGCTTCTAAAAGTATGGGTTGTCATCATCCTTGTAGCAGCTTACAGCCATGTGAGGGGATTTTTTTCCTAGCAACTCTATGTATGCCAGCCACAAGGGAGAGTTGAGTTTGTGGGCTCTGAATGTGCAGCCCTTAAGGAACAGTTCCAGAGCAGAGGGCTGTGGGTCCCAAGTCGCTGTGTATTTGTTGGGTGTCAACAATTGCGTGGGCATGATGTAAGCAAGCCTTGCTCCAAGCAGGTTTGGAAGCTGCTATTCTGGGTTACTGTAACAGAAGGAATAAACTGGTGCTGTCTTGTTAAGTTTTAAAGGAGCAAGTCCTGCTTCGAGCAGGTGTCTATGTTGAAGAGACTTCTGGGCTGCCAAGAACTGTGAGTCTGGAACTAAAGGAAAGCTTCTCCCTGGTATTCTGGGAGGATGTGTAAAAGGACCTTGATTTTCTTTTACCTTGTTCCCATGTTATCCTGGCTCTGGGCAGCTTCAGCTTGAATGTATTTTCCTTAGGTGGTTCTCTGCTTAATACCTCCTACTGGACATAGTGTTTTTGTCATAAGATTTATGGGGAACTGTGGAACCCAACACAGAGGTTGATACTCCAACCAGGCACGCAGAATTTAAAGTGCTAATATGCTGAGATTGTCTTTAGGTCTGTTGTTAGGACTCTTCACCATTTTCCAGCTTTAAATAGAATATGAGGGAGAAGAGATTACTGCTCTGATATCTGCCATACTGCAGAAGGTTTTTCTGTCTTCCTAAAGACCTTTCAGACATGAATAGGTTATAATAGTTTGTGCAAGTGTAAACTTTTTCATAATGTTAACTTCTCAGAATTCTTGGTTTATGTTTAAATCTGTTCATATTATTTTAACATCTGTGTAAGAAGACTGTTCTTTTAGGGCAAGAATATTTTATATTTTGTAATCTTTAGGCTGTCAATACAATAGAAAAATACACAATAAATTTATATAGAGTTACCATTATAAGAATGTGTGTTTTTTATCTCGTAGCTGTCCAAACCACCCTTAAATTTACCTACAGAGAAAAATACCCTGATGAAACTCCACTTTATGAAATTGTCTCACAGGAGAATCTTGATGATAGTGATGTCACAGACATTATAAAACTGCTAGAGCAGCAGGTAAGGAAAATGGAGTATCTTGATACAGCTTAATATTACTTCGCACTTTAGCCAGAACTTCTCTCTCAAATCAATTGTTTTCTGAGGTATGTGCTACTGAGCTGAAACCTATTCCATACTGTAGGGACTGACTGTGAGGTTTGAGTTTGGTAAATGGCATTATTGAGGTAAACTGTGGTAACGAGGTAAAATATAGGGCCAGTTCAGGGTGTACGATAATGAAATGGAAGTGCACTAGAGCCTCCCCTCATTTGCAGTTCTAGCTTAAGGAGAATTTGTTTAACTGTATATGTAGTATTTATGAAAATAAAGCATTTCAGTTTTATTTGGAAATATTGAGAAATGCCCCATTGATTCTTTATTCTTTTTAATAATGTAACTGTTTGGGTGGTGGAGGTGGATCTCTTCAGCCTTTGGGATCAGTGAGAGTGCATCACGAAGGAATGAGAAGGAAACCCTTGTTTGGTTTCAGGAATTCCTGACAAGTCCTCCCTGCCCTAAAATTGCCATAATATGTTCAGTAGGCTTTCTTTCATTTCACTTCACTTCATATGACCTTCCATCAACTGATGTTTTTTGGTTTTCCTGGGAAACTATCTCACTTGAAAGGAGCATGTAATAGGATTAAGGAGTAAACCTACAGGAGAGGTTCTGAGTGACTCTTGTCTCTTATGATTTATAATACTCAAATTCTAGAGTTGTATTTCTACTACATATTTTATTTTGTTCATGAAAAAGCTTTCCAGATGTCTATAATGTGTTAACAACCCGAACAAAGGTGTTAAGCTTTGTGTTTTGCTGCACACCCATGTGGGGATTACTAACTGGATTAAGTGGCCAATTGATTTGAATTTTACAGCAAGCTTTTGAGACTGGTGCAAAATGCATCAGCTGTGCTGTCGGCATTTGCACAGCATCCTGCTTTCTAAATGGACTTATGCATTCATCTGCTGAAGGTTTGAAGTTCTTCTGTTTGTGTTGTAGGCTGAAGAAAATTTAGGAATGGTAATGATCTTCACTCTAGTCTCAGCAGTACAGGAGAAATTAAATGAAATAGTGGATCAAATAAAAACACGAAGAGAGGAGGAGAAGAAACAGAAAGAAAGAGAAGCAGAAGAAGAAGAGAAAGTATGTAAAATAATGTTTTCAACTAAAAAGACTTCCTGATTTTTTAAAATGTGCGTGTTTGAAGGAGGAGCATTTCTCAGTTGCAGTGGAAAAGGAGCAGCTATCCCAAAGATGATATAACTGAAACTTATGTTCTAGAAGATTGTTTAGTGTAATTAAGTTTTTTTTTCCTTATTTTCTAAAGCAGTATTTTTAGAGACTATAACTGTTTGTTTACAATCCCTTCTAGCATTGCTTCTTAAGGAAGGGGCAGGGATTTTTCCCAAATGAAGTCAAAGTTGCTGTAAAGAGTTTTTTGCCTGAAGAAGCAAGAGGAGATGGGGAGCAAGAAGGGCTAGAATATGTCATGCTGCACACAGGCTCTATGGTTTGAGGAAGGCTCTCTTCCTTGGTAAACTGAGTGAATAGGGTGAAAGCAGTGGGACCAGTCTTCAAGACTGGTTTGTCGTCCTTATATGTGTCCATTCAACCAACCACTGTAGAATTGTTTTTCCATTCATGGAATATGCCACTGTAAGTCCAACTAATGAGTCTTCACTTACTTCCTGAGAAATAGCTAGAGAGTGTCGGGAATTGGAAGGTTTAGTATTTCTGAAAATGGCAAAGAAATAGCTGAGAAACAATAATCCTTTTTTTCTGTTTCAACAACATAAAAGAGTCAATGTATTTTAATGGTAAATGTTTAAGTGTAGATTGCATTAAAGGGTTTATAGGAAGTGCTGCCTACTTATAGATAACTTGTATTAGTGATGCATTTTGAACTATTGCACTCTTAGGTCCAAAAGTAATACACAGGGTTTTTCCATGAGAGTTTCCACCTCAGTATAGTTCTCTGAAGGAAGAGTCCTGTGACAGAAAAAAACATACGAGTGTGTTCTTTGTCTGTTCTTAGAGTTAGCATTAATTTCTCAGAATACTTCACAGTAAGCAGTGCTTTTGGAATGTTGAAATTTAAGTAATTAAGAGAATGCTCATCTTCACCCGTAGCTTTGCAAGTTCTGTTTGCAGCCTTGTTTTCTGTTCTTTCAGCAACGTTTTCATGGCACTCCTGTTACCATTGAGAATTTCCTAAATTGGAAAGCCAAGTTCGATGCAGAACTCCTAGAAATAAAAAGGAAAAAGATGAAAGAAGAAGAACAAGCAGGCAAAAATAAATTAAGTGGTATGTTTTAATTCTGGTTCTGAAGTTTCTGCAGTGCTACCAGACTATAATGATAAAAGTAATTTTTGCTATGAAAGATGATGGTAATGAATAAACTCTTAATGCAGTATCTGATTATTGCCCTCCATGTCACATGAAGTCTTTCTGAGTGCTGATTTTGAGCTAAATAGAAAGCTGATAGATACAAGATTTCTGCTGAAATCATTAAGATTTCCAAGCTGTGTGTTTAAGCCAGCATACCACTTGGAGCTGCTGCTATCAGGCAGAAATAGTTGGGGTTTGTTAAGCAACAGGACAAATCTACATCAACAGTTTATTGATTTGGCCTTTATTGCACTGGATTGTACAGTGACTTCCGATTATCTAAGCACATGCAGGAGTTTGGGATGCTGTTGCTGGACTGAAGCAACACAGTGGCTGCTGCATATGACAAACTTACAATGACTAGTGAGAATGGCTCTGATATTTTGGGGAAGAGCTTGTCCTAGCAAGGACAAGCGGTTTTGGGCTCCTTGTTTCGCAGATCACAGTTCATTCAGTGGAAAGCAAACTGTATCCAGTGAGAAAAATGTGGAGGAAATTATTTTTCCTATGAGAACCTGTAGGCAAGAATTAGGTCTTGGGCATCCTCCTCTGCAGTCTGCATGACTTAGCTTTGAACTAGTTCTCCTGTGATGTGGGATCTACTTTCTAACCCAATTACCTGAAAAAGCATAACCAGTGTGATTGTGCTGTATCACTGTTCTGTTGTCTGCTCATTTCTGGAGGCTTTTGAAACTTTTGGCTAGTTTTGATGAAATTTGACAAAGATGGAAATTTTAATGGTAGTAAGTTTCATGAAAAGCTGTGCAGGGCAGGGGACACGCTTGATTCCTCTCTGACAGGAATGCATTTGGGAATCTGCGAAGATGAGATAACAAAAATGAGGCTTCTGGCTTTATTTTTCTTCAAAGTATTGTTAGTAAGTGTTTTCTGTTTTCCTCTATACAAATCTAGTTTATAAAAGCACCCCTTTACAAAACCAAAATGAGGCATGTTCTTGGATGCCATTAGTGTAACCCCAGTATTACAAACCAGTCTTGTTTTGAAAGCTTCCATAAGCAATGCAAATGCTTATGGGTGATTTATGTGGAAAGAGTCCAGAGCTTTTATTCCTGTTCCTCCCAATCAGAAAGGCTTCACTTTGCTTTCCTTCACAGATGTATGTGTGTGTGTTGGAGCTGGTGATTTGTGTGTAGATCCAAGTTGCTTTTCAAGTGAGAGGATATATGGAAACAGATGGAGGAGTCAGCTAATTTGTTTCCCAGTTCCCACAGAGGATTTCTTGTGGAATGCAAGATGAAGACTGAAGCAATAACGACTGAACGCAGGCTGTGGGGCAGTATGGTGTAAATTTTTCTGCCCATTATTAAAGCCTTAATAACATTGAAGTGACTGTAAGAAACACTGACCCATTTCACGTGTAAGAGGAGGAAGCTTGTTGGCATGGATGAATCCTGGATGAATAGTCATAAAACCAGAATGGGGAACTTAGATAAACAAGCAGTTAAAAAAAAAGGTCTGCTGGAATTAGTTAATATGAAAAGACTAAAATACATGTGCTTACTATTGTTAGGTTGTTTCAAAATTCTACTTGCTTATATATTGTTTTTTATTTTTTTTCTAGGTAAACAGCTGTTTGAAATGGATCACAACCTTGACACTTCCGACATCCAGTTCTTGGAGGATGGTAAATTTCTCTTTGTTTCCACAACTGAAAGACAATGGCTTAAAATAGATCAAAATTCCTAAGCAAAATCTGTGTTATATTTCTGACTTAATATAATTTCTCAGTATCACTTTTACATTGGAAGAACTTTCTGAGAAGTACTGTTTTTCAAAGTGAACTGAAGTGATATTAACTTCTTATAAAAAAAAGGAAATCTCTTCAAGATGATAAAGCATATTCTTTTGCAGCTTTGAGCTTGAGTTGATCTTATTTCCATTGCTTCTATTCAAATTATTGGACTGGAAGCAAAACAAACAAACAAGAAAAAGAAACCCAACCAAACACTGCTTTTTGGGTTGTTTTTTTTCTAACAGCTTTCTTACCCCTGATTTAAAGCAGAGGTCTTGAAGTTCTGTCTCCTTCTCTCTGAACCGTAACAGCAATATTAAACATCTTGCAGGTCAAAATAAATGCTGTTTGCCCCTGTGCAACCCAGTTCCTCATGGCTTCTGCACATTTGCCTGTTATCTTGCCTAAAATATCAACCTAGTGCCAATTGAAAGTTTTGTAAGACTGTGCCAAATTAACTTTAAACTTGGAAAATCTGTTGGAGGTGAAGCAAGTAAATCTACTCATAGTCATATACCTATTTAACTTGCTGTACCGCCTTTTAGTGTCCTAGTTTGAAATACTTGATTTTTGAGTTGAAGAAAATTCTGTCATGCAGCCACATTGTCTACTGGTATCACAAAACACAGGCAGAAGAGAGTCAAGAATCTTCTCCGCAAGTAACAGTTAACTAAAATATTTAAAATATTTATGCATGTCAGTGAGCATAAACTTGAAATGGCAGTAATGGGGGAGTTTAGTTTCTTTTAGAAAGCATAATTTAACCTTGTCTTCCTCCAAAATGCCTAAAGTGAAGATAGTTTGTTGATGGCACATTTGGCAGCCTCAAGGGAGGAACAGACCTCTGGGCCGCTCTGTGCCCAAATGATTTTCGGTTAATGTAATAACTTTTAATCCTATTGCTATTGATGATTAAAAACTCCTGGTTTTATTGCTGTTTGCGTTCTGTCATAAATGCAAGAGGTTACTAACTGTATTGTAACATTATAACAGTGTTTATTGCTAATTTTCAGAGCGTAATGGCATTATCTATAGATAGAAATGGTTATAAAGGCTCTTTCAAATCCAGTGAAATAATAGAAACTTGTTTGGTGACCAGAAGATGTCACTGTTGGTGCATGCAAATCAAATAGCAGCAGTCTTCGAGTTTTATCCTGTCAGCAGCATCTCTTTCAGAAGAAAATGTGAAACGATGCAAAGCTTCACCTTGCTTGTCAAGTTTAAATTTGAAGGCAAATGTATGTATGTAGGCATATGGTTTGTAAGAAATATTTTATAAACCCAATGGGTTTATGTGATTATGATAGTTGTAACTACTTCAGCTGTGAGGTCCTGAGCTCCTGCTCTGGCAGTCCTGGGGAGAAAGGATCTCTGCTTCTGGCAACTATAAATTTTAATTTCATTCTCCCAATGAATTCTGAGGTCCTGTGTCACATTTCTTTTGAATGGGTTTTGTTATGAGGGAAAAATAGCTTCACTTTAGCTGTAAAAAGATAAAATGTGGTGTTTACTTTTCCGTATCTATTTGATATATAAAAAGTAAGTTAGCAGCTACCTATGTGGAAGAACTAATATGAAAAAGTCTTGTGCATTTTGTTGTTCAGTTACTGTTTCTTAGTTGCATGAAAATAAATTATTTTTCTGTTCTTTACAGCTGGAAATAATGTGGAGGTTGATGAATCTTTATTCCAAGAGATGGATGATTTGGAGTTGGAGGATGAAGAGGATGACCCTGATTACAACCCTGTTAATTTAGATAGTGATTAGCCTCATTTGAACTGATTCTGTCATCAGTATGGACATATGTAAGGAAAGAGGGGTGGGCAGGAAAGCCACAGCATCTGTGGTTTTAGTAATGAGTATTGGTTTTCTTTCCTTTTTTTTTTTTTTTTTTTTTTTTTTTTTTTTTTTTTTTTTTTCCAAAAAGACTGTTCAAATCATANAAAAACCAAAATATTCTAAATCCAGGAGAATGGTCTTCTGATGACTTTCACTATAAATAAATTTACTTTAATATTTCAAATGGAAAATTTGAAAAATATTGATCTGTCTAGAAATGCTTGTCTAGTTTCTCTTATTTTTTTCCTTCCCACTTCCGTAATTGTCCTTTGAAGAGATGTGGCAACAAGCAAGATGGAAAGATGTTACAGCAAGCACTAAACACACCTGCATCTAAAGGCTGAGCAGCTGTTCTGCTGTCTTCCACCTGGAATATACATGGGCAGCTTCAGTGAATAAAAGGGATCACATACTATGCAGTTATTTATTTTTGGGGTTTTTTCCCTCCTGTGAAGTTTTTTAACGCTTCAGGTCAGTTCTGATGCCCCAACCTGTAGATAGACAGCACTAGTCACCTTTGTTGTATAGCCTTATTAAACTTTAATGGAAACCATTTCCATATAATTAAGAGTAAATTCTTTTGCCATCATCATGAATAATATTTTCAGAATGACTAGTTCAGGTCAGCAGGGACAAAATCAGAACGTGATCAAGTCCCCTTGAAGTTTGGTTGATTTGTTCGGAAAGGGTTTGGATTTTTTTTGAATGTGTGCATCAATGAACTTCCATGAAAAGTCAAAACCCACCCTAGGAAAAATAATTTGCTTTTAGCAACAGACTGTGTCAAAACACTATCAGTGGAGTGCAGATTACAGTACCAGGATTTATAGAGTGCTTTTAGGTTTGAATGTAATGGGTGTAGTTTTAGAAGCATCTTGTTGGCAGCCTGTGAAGGTTAGCACCTCCAAAAAAACCCCAAGCACTGCAAGAACTGTGGTGTTGAAACATGCTGTGTTTGAAACTGGATCATTAGAAGGATGATGGTATGGATGCAGGTTTCAAAAGAGAGCTCTCCAAATAGAGAGATGGGCACCTCAGTGATTAAACACTATGTGCTGAATTTTAAATACTGTTAGTAGACTGCCTTAACTGTGCCAGCTTCAATCTTTGAAGAGGGTTGCACTAAAGTACCACATTGCTTAGAGGAATAATAAATTTATGAATTTTAATATTTGAAAATTCTGAATTCAAAATGACAAATTTAGTTCCAGAAATAATTTAATGGGATATAAGATTCTCTGCTCATATCGCTTGAGAACATCTGTTTAGGATGATCTCCTTTAATGTGTTTCAGTAGTTTTTTTTTGGTTTCTTTTTGTATTCAAGAGGAATGAATTTCTAGCAGATAGAAATAAATGTTCAAGTACCCTGTAAATACTTTTATAAATTAACCATGTGCCTTTGTTCCTAGTCTTCTCTTTGATCTTTTTAATTTTGGCTACTAAGAACTCTAGATAAGCATCTAGGTTTCAATGATAATGTATGTTTCAAAGCAATAAGCAGGATCTGTGTTCCAGCAGTTACCAAATACATTAAAAATTGTGATCTAATGTGATATTAAATCTGACTTTTCCAAAGATAGGGTTGGATTGAAAACTTCGTAGTTACTACATCCAGCTTCCTGTGTAATTGCTAGGATACTTTAAAATGCTCTTCAGTATTGAACCTGATTTACTTGTGGTATGTCTCAATTCAGCTGCATAAAAAACCTATTTAATTCCTAAAGCTGCTTTCCATTTTCAGCTATGTATGTTTATAACTGGCATTTTTTTCATAAAAGGAGAAAATAAGTTCTCTTTAATTAAAATTTGGATCGAATCCAAGAATGCTGTAGTCTGTGCAAAATGTGGTAATCAGAAAATTTTCCAAGTGGGTCACTGAAAAGAATAATCTGCATATGAAAGAAAGTTTCTCATTAATGATAGATGTAGATTAATGACATTTTCTAGTCCGTTTTCACACCAGCATATTTATTGGTTTTCATGCAGAGGATGTATAGCTTAAAAAATATTCAAATTATATAAAACAAGTTAAAATGTGAAAATATGTTTTCACTGTTGTATTTCAAAGCAGAGGAAATAATAAGTGTTGAAGTGACAAAAAAACTGCATAAAGTCTGTTCCTCCAGGCCTTTGGAACAAGTTTCAGTGACTCAATCTGAACTGCAGAGTTGTTTAGTTTTGTTAGCAATTAACATCTGTGAAATAAAAGGGAATTTGACTGAGAGTAAGCTTGTCTATGTGTGTGTGTGTCTTGGTTTGCTGAAGTGGACTGAGATAAGGGTTTTTTGGTGGCAAAAGTTCAGGTGGGATATTTAAATTTGCTTACGCACTCTGGATTAGATGGAAGTCTTTTCATTAATTTAGTAAAATTCCACTGATAAACTCTGACAATTACAGAAACTCAGAATCATGGCACTGACCTTTCTTGTATCTTGCTTTTAACTGCCCAAGTCCAAAGCGTACACTGTGATGCATGTAGGGAGATAATACTGAGTTGCAACACTGGACTATGACCAGACCTAATATAATTGTGAAGATGCTGAATGTCTTGAATAGTTAGTGCCTGAGCTCTATTAAAATTCAGAGGGTGGTACCTACCACATCAAGATGCTGTAGGAGTACAATCTTGAGCTACAATATCTAGCTGCAAAGCCTAGGATTTTGCATCCAAATTATGGTTGCATTATTGCATGTCTTAGATACAGTAAGGTGTCTCAAACATCCACGATACTTGTTTCAGTAGATAGCTCCAGTTTCTTAAACATCATTAACCCTGGGCAGCAGAGCTGCTAGTCAAAAGCCAGTTCAAATGTCCTTTTGAGATGCCTTTGAGACCTAGAGGATATACATTATAAAACATACACAAAAATAGAAATTAAAAAAAGGATGAAATTAAAGAAACTTTAAAAAACATTTATTTTATTTATCCATGGTAGAAAGAAATATCTTCTTATACCTCAAAGGATTGTCTTGCGTGGCCTCTAAAGCACGTGCACTCCACTCTGGACAGCGCTTTTCTTAGACCTCCCAGCCAATGCCAACACTGATCCACCTGTGTTCATGTTTCCAGGTGATACCTCTAGAGAAACCAGCTAACTGAAAAGAAGTTCAGTAGTAAACTAATCCCTGGTGGAACAGACTGCACGGTGAAGAAATAGACGACTGGTCACAGAGGACACATAATTACAGTCACAGAGATAAACCATGACCAGGAACTCCAATAAAGTAGTTCCATAGTATCTTTATCCACTGCTTATGAACAACAGTGCATAGTTTGATACAAGACAGTAGGTGTTGCTCCTTTAAGTAACTAAGAAAATAACACGTTTTCTAGTAAGACGAAGACTCCAATACTTCAGAGTTACATCAGGATGGCAGTTTTGACTGAACACCAAAACTACAGGTTTACTCCAGCGTTGTGCTTCTCTAGAGCCCCCGGGCATTTACAGAGATAGTTTAGAAATTGTAGAGTTAGATTCACAGTCCTCAAGTTTAATGTTTTGCATCCAACAAATTCCACAAACAGGTAATAAAGGTATCCTTTAAGGAATCTTCTCTGATGTTAAGACCTGAGAAGCACGGCAGCGAGCCTAAAAATAGGTGAGGAGAGAGGGAAAGAATAATTTAATGTACAAAACCACCACTTTAGAGAGCTTTTTCCAAATTAGTAGTGTTGTAAGCTTAATGAGTCTAAGTGGCTATATTTCATCTTAATTAAATAGGAGCTTTCAAGATAACATTTTAAACAACTGATATTTTTAAATATAAATCAAATCTTTGAAAAGAAAAAAAAAGTACCAAACTAAAGACAAAAAACCCACCCCTTCCCAATCCCAAATGACACTTCTTTTTACTGTGTCTTGAATTTTAATGCTTTTGTCAGTAGCAGGAGAGTACGGCCACATTTCACTAATATTTCTAACATGTTCAGGGCTAGAAAACACTTAAGACAATACCTCATTTCAACATACACATGTTAAATACAGTTGAGCAAGTAATACAGTCACCAGTTATTTAACAGCTTAAATGAAAGTCTGTCCTGTAGTTTGAATGTAAGGCATCACAGAATTGGAACCGGGGTCCTCAGAATCAATTTGTTAGTGTAGGCAAGAGAAAGCTTAAGAAACAAAAACTACATTTCACAATCAGCAGAAAGCTTCTAAGGTCTTAAAAAAGCTAAAATGCTCAAAGCCAAACACATGGAAAGGGTTTATAAAAATTCCAACAGCTCAAACATTTAAGTTTCTCAGACCTGTGTTTTAAATATATGAAGTTCTAAATACTTGTAAAAAGCTGAATGCACTAGCTGTAGTGTCGAAGCTGAGGAGACACTGGATGATTAGGCCTTAGTCTCTGTGCACCTTGTTCTTCAACTATCAAAGGCTGATAGACACCACATAGCTTTACAAAATTGCAATAAAAACCTCTGAACGTATTTTACACTATGAATCTTTGTAAGTAACTTCCATGGTCCAATGAGTTATTTAGGAGAAAACATTATAAGAAAATGAAAAGTTAAAAAAGCGCTTAATTTACATATGCAAACAGCGGAAAGCTTCATACAAGATTTAGAGGTTGCCAGTTGCAGCAAGGTAGCATTCATATATATGCAAAACATTTTTGGTTTTGATATCCTGGGATTATATAAGCAGAAAGCAGCAGAGAAGAAGAACAAGGAAAGTGAAGAGATGAAAAAAATCCACCAGGCAACCATATATGAGAATGTGCATTTGAGCATTAAAGAAGAGATGCAGATTGTCTTAAATGTTCTTAGACTGAAACTATTTTCTGAAATACATACAGCTTTCTCTTCCAAAGACAGCACCCCATCTACAGCCACTATCTGGTATTGCTTTTCTTTTAGGCTACCCATAAATTTCCGAAGTAGTTTGAGATTAGTTCCATCACTGTTTTGTTTCAGCAGTTTCTGCATTTCTTGGGAAGAACATCCTGGGTCAAACAGTAGCAAACATAAGCTTTTGTTTTTCTTCTCTTCTATTCCAACAACAGTACGACTATGACCTAATATCAAAATAGAGTTTCAGTATTTTAAAAACATATAAATTCCATTTACTTCCTTGTAGCATACTACTGATTTTTAGATTAAGGAAGGCATTACTTGAAATTTAATAAGACAGTTGTAAGTAAAGAGTACATGTCAAAAAGTTGAGATCCCAATCACATTCAGTTCTTCCATTCAATAAAAATACAGACTTTAACGTTGCTCTTATTAAATACAAAATAAAACCATTCAATTCAGTGATGAGGAAGGATTACAAAATGCTGCTCTGAATTACAGCACATATCAAGAGAGATAGAGAACAGTAAGAAAACAGCATATAGTGATACTGACCTTGATGTTGCAAGTAGATGGGTGGTTTGGAAGTACATACCACCTTTGCACCACCTTCATTATCTGTGGAATAGTAATGTAAAACCCACTCAAATAAACGAGGGTGTGTACCCATAGGACCAGTTGGTTTGTGAAAGTCAATGATTTGGCACCTAAAACACAGAGAATGAAAACAACAATAAAATTTCAAGCAGGTTGTTTGTAAAAAAAAAAAAAAATAAATAAATTTCACCCCTCTTGTCTGTTCCTCCTGCACCAAGAATGTTTTATAAATACAACAATTCAAGGCATCAAATGATCTTTACCACCTTTTTTTTTTTAATACAGGAGTAGGGGACACGTAAGTACAAAGCAATGCAATATATACTGTTCCAAACTGCAAGATTTACTACGTTAACAAAGAAATGCTCTATTCTGCCTAACAAGAAGTTTTGAAGCTTGCAAAAATTAATGTTAGATTTTTTGTATGTGATACACATACACTAGAGAATCCAACTAAAAGATATAGAAAATAGCTGAAATTCAGATTCTTCTTGAGAAGAGACTTTTAGAGAAATTAAGCTTTCAATCACTGTTTGAATTCATGCATATCCAGCATAATTTTGCACCAAGTCTCAATGATCTAAGCAGCTATTGGGTTTATGTACCTCCATAAGTAGTTATACAGCTTCATGCTGCACTAAATCAGATGTGTTTACAGATTGGTTAAATTTAAAGTCACTAAGGTAGCTTTGTCATCACAGACACAAATTCTAACCTTTAAAGGTCTAGCACTTAAATCAGCACTTCAAAATAATAACAAAAAACAGTATTTACTTCATCCTGAGACTGGTTAACAGTGAATAAATTTCACATGCTCCTATCCATGCTTTGGAACCATGTAATCTGTTGTTGAAGTGAGATGCCCCTTGAGGATCAAAACCTTCTCTCCAGGCATCTTCAATCATGGACTGAATCTTTGGTATACTAGGAATTAGTGTAGTATCTGGAACAGAAAAGCTTTTGAATTGTTGTTACAGTTATTGAAATAGTCTATAAATTAAAAATAATCAGCTTCTTTTATAAGAGGCAGTCGATGTTACAAAGATGCATCAAAAAAAACCTGAAAGTAGAACTTCAACCACATCATGTCTTGCCAGTATTCACCTTTCTGGCTCTTTCCACAGTAAGTCCCAGTGGTGTAACAACCATTTAATAGGTATCATTTACCTTGAATGACTTGCTGTGTAAATGAAAAGGTAAAACATCAATCAGCAGGTTGTCATCCCAGGTATGTGAAACAAACAGCATTTTGTTTAATACCTCTCAAGCAGTCTCTATACAAGCTGTTCTGCAACAGGGAGGAGAGGAGCATTTGGAAGTTCCTGTAACCACAGCCCCAGCCTCTGTCACCCAAGGATGAGTGGAAGTGATCTACTCCTGCTGAAAGCCATACACGCCTCACATCTTTGTTCTCATTCTGATAGTATTTGCACAGTGCTTCAATGACTCCTAAAAGAAGACAAAATACAAAAGTTTATCTGTAAAACGAACTACAAAATTTGCCAGAACATTCTTTGCCCAACTTGGAAAATATACAGATTAATACAATTTATTATAAAATTTCTAAATGATCCTATGTTACATTTAGAACCCAAATCACAAAACCGGTGGACATTGCACGTACTTAATTTCAATGGTCTTTATTTTGATGAGTTTATGTACTATGAAGCTTTCAAAATTAAACCTATTTTTTCACACAATGAGTATTTTAAACTAAACAGCTTGGACTACATTATAAACTATGTGATAGTCACATGAACTACTACAGTGATATAGAAAAGGTATGTCACAAATAAAGCATTCCTATGCCCCTGCCACCCTCAGTACAACATCCTCATAAAAACATGGCGACACTTTTTATTCCCCACAACTTATTTTTCCAGGAGAAACAAAGAGGGGGAAAAAAAGGAATGGCACAGAACTTGAGAATTACTGTAAATATTTTAAAATTATCCACTTGCAGGATATTCCAAATCCTCCTTTGTTAGATGAATAAAAATACCTGGGAATGCTCTATTCAATCTGTAAATTCTCAAAAGCCCTTTATTGCCATGCTATTGTGATGACAATTATTCCACAGTCATCACAGATTATTTTCTGAATACTTCTCTGAAATCCAAATCATTACCAAGAATGAAAACTTTAAACGTGTTATTTCCATGCAATATACTTAATAGAAGAAATTTTATTTCTCCTGTCAAGAACCAAATGGATATTTTGTGAGCTATTGTGAGCTATTGCCATTAGCAATAAGCTAAAAGACCTTTGAACTGTGGTCTTGGAAAGGAAAGACAAGGGATCCTTTTTAAAAGGGACAGAGAAATCCATCTGCACTGTATTTTTTTACCAACTATAAAACATTTAAAAGAAAACATATCAAGTAGATGGCTATTCCTCTCAGTCCTCTCTTGGACTTTGTAATCAGACGTGTAATCAGGACACTGTGCTTACCTGCAACAAGCTTACATGATATTACAATTAACTGAAACACAAGATAAAAAGCTACTGTAAATTTGAAATGCTACACTAGATTAGGAACCAATGAGTACTAAGTAGCAAACAAGCATACAGTCAAGGGCAACCAACTTGTAATAAGACAGAAACATCCTTTGATACATACTGAATTTGTGGCCTTAACCAAACAACTTGCTCCCAAGGTTCCACAGGAAAAAAAAAAAAAAAAAAGGGAAAAAAAGAGGAAAAAAAGCCTAAAGTTTAGGATACAGATTAGAAACACATCAAGCTTTAATTTCCTTATTAATTTAGGACTACAGTGGTATAGATTAACCTATAAAATAAGGATTAGAATGAGGATGCAACCAATACTAAATGACCAATTACATGTTTTGTTACAGACCGGATTGGTCACTACAACCTAAGTCTAGAAAGTAAAGTCTTAGTTGTATAATTTCAGTATTTTTACCTGAGGTCTTTGTTTTCCCATCGTCTACACCAAAAGCCAAACTTTCCATCATGTCAGCTTTTCTCTTGTGATATTCAAAGGGCTGCATCCTTCCTCTATCAACTTCTCTTTCCATATTCTTTAGAAATTGCTGCTTGTAGCCACCAGAATTATCCAAGCCATACTGTCTCTGTTAGGGATGGAATGTGCATGATTTAAATCACAATTTTAAAATTCATCTGTTGTGCACACAGCTTTTCAAAATCACTATCACTAACTCTGAAAAACAAGACATAAAAACTTCAGAATTACAATTATTTTAGAGCTAAAGGCCAAGCTTCATTCCTGAATATGAGTGTGGGTCCACAAAAGCCACACCTGGAAGAGCAGCCACATCCCTCTGCTCCCTCTTGGCAGAGCCACTGGCACAGAGGCAGTCTGGCAAGGAGGTAGTGAGAGTGGGAAATGAGTTACCAGGGCTGTGAGGTGGGAGGCAGAGGGAAGGAGGACCTAGAGCAGATGATGGTATTCTGGAAGAAGACAGCCAGGATGCTCAGGGCCTTTGGCACTCTGACAGGGAATATGCTCCACGCTGCAGCGCAAGTCAGAGCACCAGAGCTGGGTGGAGCATAGGCAGCAGGTGTGCTGGTGAGAGCAGTATGGTATGCACAGGGAGCACCCAGCCCCATCCTAAGCTGGCACCACTCTAAGCAGTAAAGCCAAATAGCTAAAGGCAGGCAAAGTCCAGCACCTGTGCCAGGATCAGGGTTTCCAAAAGCATACATCTGTTTCCAACCTACTCCTGCACCATCACCTCAACACAGACTGGTGATTTGCACAGGTCTGACCTGGTTTGGCCATTTCAGGACATTATAATTCCAAGACACTCAGTTTCTAATGGCACAGCTGCCCACAAGTTTACCATTCAGAAACAATAGTGTACCTGCAGCTTTTTAAATTCTTCCCTCTCTCGCTTCTCTTCTTTGGATCTCTGCCATTTATCTTCTTCAGTCTGGAGCTGCTGAGCCAGTTCTAAATCTCTTATGTGTCCACCTACCCCAGAATAACATTCCAAAGAGAGGTGACTTGGTCAAAAGATTAGTAATGCTTTGATGGATTACTTAACTCAATTTTTAAAGATTCCTTTTCAAGCAGACATATGTAAACACAATTGGGCATTAATTTTAGGAAATGCATCTTAAATTATTTTGACCTATTAGTAACAAACACTGAACAGGAATGACTGCATTCAGTCTGCTAAGATTCAGACTCCTGACTTGGACAAAGTTTATGAGGTTACTGGAGAAATAACTTGGCAAATAATGTATGTACCTCTACCACTAAGAAGCCAGCTTTTGTTTATTATGTTTCACTTCGTTGTTAGCAAGAAGTCCCAGTTTCTTGAATATCACACACTTATGAGCTTCTGGGACAATTGCCAGCAGTCTTATAAGGAAGTGACAAAACCAAATTTAGGATCAGAGAACTGGATAGGAAATCTCTAGGATTTTGTTAGCCATGCTGATAAATAAAATTCATTTTGATTCCTTTGCTTTAACAATATGGCTAGTGAATCAGCACAAGCATTTACAGAAAAGAATTGAGGAAAAAAAGTTTTCATAAGCTATAAATTTTCAGCAGAATGTACCACTGTAAATTGGATTTATAAAAACCTTCTACAGAGCTAGAAAAAGAAATATATAATACTGCTGTCTTTTAAACATTTTTTGCTTTAAGTTTTACTTTTGGCTAACGTGCAGTTCATTTACTCAACAAACGTGCATAGACAAAGATTTCTTTTAGCATGTGTAATTAAGTAGAGCACTTGGGCAAGTGATAGGACCAGCTATTAACTATGTTAACTTCGTAATATGTGTGTCCCATTCTCTTTTTAAATACAGAAATATCTACATTATATTTTGCGTGAGATCCTATTCACCAACATGCAAATACTTTTAAATGCTTTCAAATATTATCAAACCTGTATCCTTTCATGTACCTTCATGTTCCTCTAAGTGCAAATTCACATGTTCTTCAAGAATCTGAATGTTTGTACAGGTAAGACTGCACATGGGACATTCATATAGCTGTTCACCATTTCCAGTGTCTGAAAAAAAAAACAACAAACAACAGTTTCTTGATTAATGCAATTCCTGAGGGGGTTTGTGAGAATCATCCCCCTAACTGATATACACTCTAAGTGAAATTCTCCAGTGAAAGGTAGCAAATTCTAAACAGCTGTTACTCTCTTAACCACTTAAGAATTTGTATCTAAATACACATCTTGTGTCTAAATACAAATTTTAAGACATTTTTTCCTTCTTTCCATTACATTTTGCCTCATTTAACTTACAGATCACAATTTGTTAAGATAATATTTGTATTAAGAAACGCTTAATCTTAAATATCAACTTACTAATAAAAAGATCTGTTCTGCTAACAGAACACTTGCTTACAAAAACTTTGAGTATTCATGTGATAACACAGCAGTTGATAGGCTGAAAGAATAAAATAAAATGTCCTGTCATTCTTACTTTGTTGGTCTTCCTGCATCTCCTCAAATAAATATTCTTTCTGCAGTTTTAGTAGTATTACTGAGAGTATCACATAGGATAAGTAAAGTTCAAATGGATTTCTGGAGATCATCTAGTTCCTTATTTGAGGGTCAAATTTAAACAGGTTAACTTATACAGGGCCTTTTCCAGTCAGTTTTTAAATTTCAAGGATGGACACTCCATACACTCCCCAAGTGGTATATTCCAGTGTTTCACCATTTTCACAGTGAAAAAATGTGTTCTTGAATTTGAACGGCATTCTTTTGATTTTTTCATTTGTACCCACTGCCTGTTGTCCTGTCACTGAGATCCACATTCAAGTACCTGACCCCATCTTTACTGCTTTTCTTTTGAGTCTCTAGATTTTACTTGCACCTTCCTAGGTTCACAAAACACAAGAATTAATATTCTATGGTAGTTGTTTCTGGAAAGCATTTGTCCAGGCTCAATATTCATGATGGGCTGGAAGGAAATTTGGTGGTATAATAACCTAAATTCACCAGGAGCATTTTACATAATACTGCAAACATAAGAGTTTTCTTAAACATACTATGCACATAAAAAACAAAACACTCATAATAAAACTCTTTTTAAAGTAGAAATTGTCACACAGAAAACTAAGTTATTTATTTAAGCTGAACATTATTTGCACCCATAGAAGAAAGATGTTCTTCAATGCTAAGGCCAGAGGGTTTTTTTTGGTTAAAAATAACATTTTAATCACAGATTATGCAGTGTAGTTGATTCTACTGCTACATTCTTCATCCTAATCACCTGTAGTGGGTTTCTGTGGCTGGCTTTTGCTAGTGGTGGGGGCTACAGGGGTGGCTTCTGTTAGAGGCTGCTAGAAGCTTCCCCTGTCTGGTGGAGCCAATGCCAGCCAGCTCCAGGACAGGCTTCCTCCCGCGGGTCAAGGCCAAGCCAATCACAAGTGATAGTAACGCCTCTGTGATAACATATTTAAGAACAGAAACGTATTGCACAGTAAAAATTCCAGCCAGGGAAGAGCAGAGTGAGAACATGGGAACAACAATGCAGACACCAAGGTCAGTGCAAAAGGAGCGGAAGGAGGTGCTCCAGGCGCTGGAGCTGAGGCCCCTGCAGCGCGTGGTGCAGACCGTGGTGGGGCAGCTGTGCCACGGCAGCCCATGGAGAAGCTCACGCTGGAGCAGGTGGACATCCGAAGGAGGCTGTGACCCCGTGGGAGGCCCAAGATGGAGCAGGGTCCTGTCAGGAACCTGAGAGGAGAGGGGAAAGCCGTGCTGGAGCCGGTTTTTCCCGAGTAGGACTTGTGGCCCCTGTTGGGGACCCACGCCGGTACAGCTCATTTGTGAAGGACTGCACCCCAAGGAGAAGTGACCCATGGGATATCAGTTTGGGAAGAACTGTTGCCTGCGGGATGAACTCATGCCGGAAAGGTCAATCAAGGACTATCTCCCGTGGGAGGGACCCCACAGGAGCAGGGGAAGGACTCCTCTGAGCAGTGGTAGAAACAACTGACCCTAACCCCCATTCCCTATCCCCCTGCACCGCTGTAGGGAAGGAGGGAGAACATGGAAAGAAGGACAGGTGGGGGGAAGGTGTTTTTAAGATTATTTTACTTCTCACTCTTTTGCTCTGACCCTGTTAGTTTTGCCCATGATGGTGATCAGTAAGTGATCTCTCCTAGCTCTTATTTCAATTCAGGAATCCTTCACTGGTTTGTTTTTTTTTCCTCTCCTCTGTCCAGTTGCAGAGGGGAGTAAGAGAGCAGCTGTAGTGAGTACCTGCTGTCCAGCCAGGGTCAACCCACTACATCATCATTTTTTCATCTTATATACAGCTTATTTCATCATGAATGCTAGTCTTCTAAGGGAATTACCCACTAGCAAAGATGCCATCGGTAAGTTTCTGAAACAGCTACCAGCAACTTTGACAGGTAGTCAAAATAAAATTCTGATCATGACTAAAATAAAATAACAGTATTTAAATACACAGCTATTTCTCTTGATCCAACTTTATCCCCGAGAATATCCCTGTCCAAACCAACGTTTAGCACTTCAGAATAATTCGGTGCCAGATTTTTTCCAAGCCTCTACTTCAAAGTCAAAACCTTCCTTTCCCTAACACCTAAGGCAACTACTCCATGGGATCTCGCCAAGGATGAGTTCTCAAGAGGCAAAGACAAACCTTTGCAACCACACATATGCCAAAGAGGTAAAAAACCACCTCCTCGCCACACCGAAGGTTCACGATTTGCTTTCACCGACACAGTGTACTGGGGTCATGCAGAACACCGCGGGCTCGCCTGCACCGGCGTTTGTAGTTCAGCTCCGGAGCAGATCCTTCAAGTGACGCCCCTCCCGCCTTCAGTCACTGACTTCCCCTTTCCAAGTGACTTCTCCACCGCCCGCACTCGCTTGCCTCGTGTTTGCACCCAGAGGCGGCCTCGGAGCTCTCCGGGATGGAAGCACAGAGGAGACACTCCGCGAGAATCCCCAGCGTGGCGCGCTCATCCCGGGCCGGTTCTCCGCTCCCCGACCCCCACGGCGAGAACCCCCCTCCCTCACCGCCGCTCACCTGTGCCTGGGGCGCCCAGCAGATGCCCGTGCCGCTCCCGGACGTGCTCCTCCAGCTCCCGCCCGGCCGCCTCCCCGCAGAACGGGCACTCGGGCAGTGGCCCGGGGCAGGAGGAGCCCGGAGGCCCGGGCTCCGGGTGGGCCGTCTCCAGGTGCCGGCGGAGCTCGCCGCAGCCCGGGGCGGCGGCGGCGCGGCAGAGCGGGCAGCGGGGCTGGCGGCGGCACAGAGGCAGCGCCTGCCCGCACACATCGCACAGCACCATCGCCTCACAGACCACGGTCCCACCCAGAGAACACCGCGCGCGGACTACCTCCCAGTGCGTCCAGTCTAGCCTAGCCTAGCCTAGCCTAGCCTAGCCCCGCCCCGCCCCGGTCGGCA
>VZRE01014042.1:105141-128732 GCA_013396775.1 Cephalopterus ornatus
GGAGGTGTCCGTCCCCTCGGACTGACAGGTCAGTCCTGGCGGTCTCGGACTGGTCAGTCCTGGCGATCTGGGCCAGTGCGAAGCCCGTGGGCAGCGTCCGGCCGGGGAGGGGGCGGCGGTGCAGCGAGGCGCGGTGTTCGGGGAGCCTTGTGGAGGCGGGAAGGGGCGGGGGAAAAGTAGTGTGATAGGTCTTAGTCTAGGCACAGCAGGTGGGCAGGATGCAGGATGTGGTGGGTGGAGGAATTTGGTGTTAAAACGGGTGTAGTTTTGCAGCACAGGAGTGCAGGCTCTCTTGAATCTGCGCGCCGAAGGTGTGAAGCCAGGGGCTGCCAGTCTTCTTGCCCTCACGATGCCTATACCAAAACCCTTGGGGGGGGGGGGAAGAAGCTACAAATTCGTTAGTTTTTCTTTTTGAAAACAGTTTTTATGAGATCTTCCTTCCAGCTGACCTTCTGTAACTCTTTTTAGAGCTGGTGACAGTGTTTCTTTGAATGTACGCTTTGCTTGGCCTGACAGTTTTATTGGCACAACTGAATTAGCAAGGTGGGAGTGATTAAGAAAAGGATGGTGTTCTAGGACTAGTAAACCAGTAGTATTGTTGGAAAAGTTATCTTTTTTAATTATACCTCAAAAGTTATGTGACTATTGCTAGAAATTTGCTTCAGACAGTGGCACATTTAGCACTATGGTCCAGAGGTGGCAGTAGTTTACTTAGGTTCTTGTGAAGCAAATATGTTTGGTGAAACAGGCAGCTGAGTCTTTGGGGTGTCTAGTTGATGTCAGCTAAGTCTGCAGTCTCTTTTCTTCTCATAGCCAGTGTTTATTGCTCAGCAGTCCTTGGTACTGCTGTGATAAAAAAAACCCCACAGACCACACAAACAAAAAACCCAGAACCGAAAACAAATTGTCTCAGCATGGAAATTGATGGAGAATGTGAGAGTATGCCTATCTGAGTGCTATTGACCCTTAAATTATTTTTCTGTGTACAGTTTAGAAGGAAATGTGGCATAACTTTTAGATCCTGTCATGTCTGCAAGATAGTGAAAGTAAAGAAACAATGCCATAAGATATTAAATGAAGCAATAATTACTGTAGATTTTCTTCTTGGGTTTGTCCTTATCAGTAATACATTTAATGTCATCTACGTGAGAGGAGAAATGCAAATTTCTTTACTTGCTGATGGAATCAAAATTTAGCAACATAATATCTTTACTTTTTGTTTTGTAGTTTGTTTGTAAGACCCATAATTTCATTTTACAGTAGCTTATGGCCTTTAATGATGTATCTGATCCTTGAGATGAACTGTACTTTGATCTGCAGTTTAGAAAAGCCTATCTAGGTAAAGATTTTTCTGTGATTTCTACCTTAAAGATTTTTGTTGAGAAACTGGGTATTGCAAGCAGATGCAGGAATATATAGCTGCTGCTGTAGATACTTCTGTAGTGCAAGAGATGGCAGGTTTGTCTTGCACAGTTTGGCCTTTTGGAGTAATTTTTCTTTTTTTTTTTTTTTAATAGACAACATGGCAAGCCCAGGTAAAGATAACTTCAGAATGAAAAGCTACAAGAATAATGCACACAATCCCCAAGAAATGCGCAGGCGAAGAGAGGAGGAAGGAATCCAGCTTCGGAAACAGAAAAGAGAAGAGCAGGTAAGTGTCTTGGTGAGCTGTTAGTTGTTCAGTGCTTGTGAAGCTGTATTCAGATGTGTGAAAGGACTTGAGCAGACTCATCCTGTGGAGTAGAATCCAGAGCTCCAGGTTGAACATCTGTTTTCTTTGCAGTCTCGGGAAGCACCAGGCACATCTCAATAGCATCATAAAATAGTGAACAGAAACCCTTTTAAGTCACTAGGACACACGGAGGAGAGACCTGTGACTTTAATCCTTAGTTTAGGTTTACACATGTGAGACTGGACTGTAAAAATACCCTGATTTCCAATGAGGATTTGAAACCTTGCATTGTCTTCCAGAGTTTGAGTCAAAGTTTTGCTGTTTGAAGGAGGAGCATTATTTTCATCTTTTGATACCATACTGCAAATTGCCCAAGAGCTCTTCTACAGTGAATTAACAAAGCAGCTACCAGTTAATGTCCCTGAATTATTATATAAACATTTGCGGTTGTCCTTATTTAGTGATCAGACTATGTGGAACGTTGTGTGATTGAATAGTTTGTAGTAGTTCCTGATCCCTAAATGTTTAGTAGATTCTTGCCAGGAAGGTAAGGAATGTAGTATGTTTTTCTGGTTGGTCTAAAGTAGCTGAACTTGTCTCCCAAAACATAAAGAGTGTCCCAGGCACTTATCTACAGTCTCCTCTGAGGCAGGAGTGCTTACACTTTTACTGGGAAAGCGGTGCTACTGAATGGAAAAAGAATTTAAGTTATTTGGGCCAGAAAAATAAGAGTCAGAAGTGGTGTGATACTGGAGCGTTTACCTGTGAATGGGTAACAGTTTCTGCTGAAGGTTTTGTTTGTGTATTTTGTACTACATACTCTCTAGATAAATTATGAAAATAATGTGTGTTTCCTGTCCTATGCTGACTGTTGTAACAATGAGACTACTGTTGTGTTCTCCTTGATCCTAGTTTGTTGGACTGGTGTTTTTAAGCTCTTCCTGAAGTGGGGAGAACAAGTTTACGCAGGGAGATGAGGCTGCTTTGGTTCAAGAAGAAATTATAAGTGGTATATAGACCAAACAGTAACAGTTTATACATTTCAACCAAGAGCTTCTGCATCCTTGTTAAGTGCTAGAAAGAATGTCTTCTCTTCCAGAAGAGGAATGTTGTTTCTTCTGCCTTTGTGGGTTTAAATAGAGTTAAACCTTATTTACATTCAGATTCTGCAGTTGTTTTGTGTCCAGGATTATGCCCAATCAGAAGTTTGTTTAACAAGGGAGAGAATGCCTTGTGTTTGGTTCCTGTTTGAAATAGAGCTAGATGTAAACATGGAGTTGTTTCTCCAGTTTCATACATGTACAGCAGCAGAAAGTTAGGTCTGTAGACATCTAGAGGACAAAACCGTCAGGATTTAGTAGGTGGTTTCATTCTTATGCTTACAGGTGAAATCTTAGTCGATGGACTGAGATTCTATCATTTATATTTAAAGGTACCAACATAATATGCCTAGAATTGTTAATTACAGTACCTGTAAGTGTTGTACTGGAATAAAGATAAAAATTTAGGTTTGGCTTCCAGAAGAGAACAGGCCAATGTGAAGATTTTGCTTGTATGCCAGAAAATGAAGAGGCACTCATTAAACATAGCATATTAAATACATAGGCAGTGCGTGCAGCCAATTGTAAAGGAATTTTTGGATGCAGAGAATGTTTAATGTTTCACAGTTTGAAAGTCCACCTTGAAGCTATGCTATCTTTTTCTCCAGCTTTATTAAAATAATGTTTCCAGTTTGATGTTTCTGCAGCTGTGTATGAAATGCAGTTGAGGGGAGGAATGCAGTGTGCTGAAATACAAACATTGGCTATATGTTGATGATTTTAGCCTATAAACTGAAGAAGGGGAAAGTAGCTTGTAGAATACTGTTTCCTGCCTAAAAATGAATGCTAATTATAAGGGATAAAAGAATCAAAGTAAAAAGATCTGTATCTCCTTTTTCTTGCATGTGGAAAAATTTATGGATCTTTGATAACTAATAAGGACTTCAGTTTGTAAATGTCTGTCTGAAGTGTTCCTGTGCAGTTTGTCAAGATACAGATATAGTAGTGTTTTTCTCTTTTATGCTATTTAAACTTTTGTGTAGGATTCCCTTTGCATGGATGAGTAGGAAGGTGAAATTCTTTGACTGGTACTGATGAAAGCATTTCTTCAGGTGTCTGTCACTAGTACCCATTCTGTGGTAAGTTCTAATGTCTCCCAAAAATTTCTCCTTCATTTAGCTGTTTAAACGCCGAAATGTTTCTCTGCCGGGAAATGAAGAATCTATGGTAGAAAGTCCAATTCAGGATCCTGATGTCAGCTCTACTGTGCCTATTCCAGAGGTAAATACTTTCGAGTGTGTTTGGAATATTATCTATTAATGTGCATAGTACTAGACATAAGAAATCTTCCTTGCGTTTTTAGGAAGAAGTTATTACAGTAGATATGGTACAGATGATTTTTTCGGATGATCCTGATCAACAACTCATGGCAACTCAGAAGTTCAGAAAATTGCTATCTAAAGGTAGGGAAATACTGCCTGATTTTTTTATTTGCTTCCTTCTGTGTTATTATGAATTATACTTACAGTGAGTTAACCTTTAGTTATGTTTAACTTTAAAATAGAGCTTTCAGAAACTTCTAGTTCTGTTTATAGAGAAACTGTGCCAAATCTGTTCCGTCCTAATGGGTAAACACAGAAAGCTTCATTATTCCAATGCTAAGTCTTTCAGACAAAGTAACAAAAACAAGGATGTTTTGATTGAGGTGTCCAGGGCAGTAACTAACTGCACACTAACGTAGTAATTGTTGCAGTGATTCAGTTTCTGATTCTTGTTCTGTAATCAGGGGGAGAAAAATTACGTGGCTGCCAAAGAACACTTGTAACTTGTTTTTCTTGGGACTGTAAGACGTGCTGGTATTTGTATAGCATAATAGACGAAGATGTGCTTGGTCATTTAAAATAGTATATAATCATAATTGCTCTTCCACTGGCTTGAGCTATTGGTTGAAGGAACAGTGTTTTGTGTTGCTAACAGGTGAATGGATAGTAGTATGTATTACTGTTATTGTACATAATAGGTGTTTACTAGTTTACTATGTTGTAGCACTCTATAGTGATGATCCTGCAGTCTTCAGCAAGTGAAAGGGAGTAACTCCTTTATTTGAAAATAAAATGATTGAATGGGATTATGATAAGAACTGTAGATCATATTCATGTTTCGTGTCATACTGAAAAAGTAATTTATTTGGTCTTTTTACACAGATAAGTTTGTTTTTATTCCCTAGAGCCTAATCCACCTATAGATGAAGTCATACAAAAACCAGGAGTAGTACAGAGATTTGTGAAGTTTCTAGAGAGGAGTGAGAATTACACTCTGCAAGTGAGTTTGGCTGGTACTGATTGGGGGTTTGGAATGGGATTTAGAAACCTTGCAAGAGTTTTGGAAAGCACCTGTTGTTCTGGTGGGATTTTTTAATAACGACATTTAATTATTTTTAACCGCAAAAGCCATACATTTTAGTTATTGCTGCTAAAATTGTGACTTAACCCTTGTGAATTTCATAGTAGTCTTTAGAGTGATGTGTTCAGCTGGACAAATAGTTGGGTGTTGAAAACAGAAGGTGTTCAAGAGGATTTGTAGAGTGGTATATTAAGCATCAGGACTGATGCGTGAGCAAAATAGGTTTTGCTTGTGTTGAATATTTTTTAGTACTTTTCAGCTGAAATCTTAGAAAATAATAAAAAATACAGGAAACTGAAAGACTTGTTTGAAATAGAAAATTTTCGTGAAATATCTAATTAGCGGTAGGAGTAACTAGTTCTGTCTGCTTGCCTATGGGAATGGCTATTAGGCCTTGTGAACATTTGTACCAGAAGAATTAACTTAATATAGAGTAAACAAAAGAGATTTTTACTAGTTAATAGTGATTTGAAATCTTTCTTACAGTTAGTGCTGTAAGCCAAAACGTAAAAATAATGGAGCTGCTGAAGGTTCTTACTGAACAGAGATTTTGCCAATGCCAAGTATTTTACTGAATAGAAAGTACCCTAATTGCATTTCAGTGTCGTAGGAAAAAATCTGGAAAATTAACCTCTGTAGCTCTAATGTCAAACTGTATTTCATGAATTTAAGTTTTACTGCTGAGTGTTTTAACATGGTCGTCTTTGTGCTCCTCAACAGTTTGAAGCAGCTTGGGCCTTGACAAACATAGCATCTGGAACTTTCTTACACACCAAAGTTGTAATTGAAACTGGAGCTGTTCCTATTTTTATTAAATTGCTTAGTTCAGAACATGAAGATGTACAAGAGCAAGTAAGTGTTTTCTTGAGGGGTTTTATAATTCCTTAAAATTCCTTTATGAATGTCTTTTTTTGGGATGTGTGGGGTTAGAGAGGCTTTGAGCCCCATTTGCCTAATAACCAGTTGATCTGTCTCCAGAAAGATAAAAATATACTGTCAGTGTATTTTTTCTCTCATGGACTTTTTTCTATTCCATAACATCTGCTGTAGAAAGTATTGATTATCTGTAAAAGTTGATTTGCAAGCATGTATAACTTCACTTGAATGCTTTGCTTTTTAAGGCAGTGTGGGCTCTTGGGAACATTGCTGGTGATAATGCAGAATGCAGAGACTTTGTTTTGAACTGTGGAATATTATCACCCCTCTTGGAGTAAGTATTGTAAACTAATACTGTAACAATAGCATACGTGTATAGATAATTGTAAACTTCAACTTAAAATATACTTGAGAAGAATATAAGCTTTTTTCTAAGTTGAGAATGCTGCTTTTTTTATTATATCGCTATGAATCTATTGTTTTGGATTGTGTGAGATTCATGCATATTTTTAATTAATTAGTCTATGACTGGAAGCTTTCCAATGTTTGCAAAAGGAGAGAAGTGTTATTTCAGTGGTGTGAAATGTCTGTGTTATGCAGAACTCTGTGTTGCCTTATTTCTGGATATAAAGGCTGGAAGATAGGATTTAATTCACACTTGTGTGTTTCCAGCTGGCTGGGCAATAGGGTGGTTTTCCCAGCTTTGTCCAGTAGCTCCAAGCTCCAGTTTTACTATTTATCTATTTGCTTGTTGAGATGAGCTGAGAGAGTAGTTGCTACATGAGCTGTGTTCCGCTAGAAGATTCCTCTTCATTAGGAGTATCATTCCAGCATTGACATAGGCTTATGATTGTATGGAAGGTAGCTTCATCACAGGGAAAAAAATTGCACAACACAAATTTTGTCCGGTTTATTACCTCTTAAAGTCAAGAAATGTTGTAAAACAGCTTAAAATAGTAGAGAAGAATATGATTACCTTCATCAAGAGTTTAAAGGATTAACAGTTTTAGACATTTTGGTCCATATCTGGAAGTGAACCTGATTTTTTGAGTATTCAATCTTGCATGTTCTGTTTGGCAAAAACAGTAAAGTGTTCATTTTTTTAGAAAGTCTTTGAAGTTCAATTTAACTTTCTTATGGAAGTATTTTTATTCTTATTAATTGCATTCTCTGAATGAAACCATCAAATTTCATTCAAGGGAAGGCCACGTCTCCTAGCCCCTTCTAAAGACCCTCAGAAAAATTAGTTGAATGATTTTTATATAAGCAATGGTTTACTTTATATGCATATACTCTATATGCATATAGAATGAGACGTCCCCACAAAATAATCTATTGAAATTCAGTCGATTTTAGGAATGTAAATATAAGACTGCAGCTTGTAAGCTATGAAGAGAAATAAATTTAAACTAGTGCCCAGTAATAGGATTTCTCTTCCAGATTTGAGGTACTGTTGGTAATAATAGACATGAAATTACTTAACTTTTTAATAAGAAATGATTATTTTTATTATTGTTGTCTCTCTTTCACAGGCTGTTAACAAATTCGAATCGTCTTACAACAACTAGAAATGCAGTCTGGGCTCTCTCAAATCTTTGTAGAGGAAAGAACCCACCTCCAGACTTCAGTAAGGTATAATAAAGTAGTAATTTTGAGAAATCAGAAAGCTAAAGAATACTTATGTTTTTAATATTTTATAATAAACAGAATCTTTGAATTTGGATATAGACTCCATTTTTTGTTTTTAATGTCCTAACACAGTTTTGTCCATCTGGGAAAAATCATCTACTTTGACACCTATCAACAATAAAATCCCATCACTTAAAAACTTGACACTATAGTTAGACAAATGCAAATAGTCATTCACTAGTGTGAAATGATGGACAAATTATACATTCAGCACCAAACCCTTTGGGGCTTTCTCCAGATTTCTCCAGAACTATTTTAGAGGTTATGAGTTATGATTGAAGCTTCTTTAATTTTTTTGTTTTGTTTATTTTCTGATTATGAGTGCATGCTGCATGATTAAAATTTTGAATTTTCTACTCTACTGGATGCAGTTGAATCAGAGTATGACAACAGGAGTGATTTGCCTGTATGCTCTCCCCTTTTTATCTCTTCTCACTAGTATGTGGTTATAAAGACAGGATCACTGTAGAGGCTAGTGGGAGTTTTAGATTCTTATTTTCAGTATGAAATTAATTCTTGGTAAGGTTAATGACATGAAAAAACTGAACATTGGATATGCTGGTAAAAGAGAGGTTAATTAATCATTAATCTGGAACGAGTTTACCTCATAAGTAATAATGGCACTTAATAATTCTTGAATGGATAATAACAAAAGGGAGGGATTTCTAATGTCAGTTAGTCAATTACCTCACAATTGGTCTGCCTAAGTTAAATCTTTTAGTAGTGTTTTATTCTGGTAGAGAAAAACCAACAAAATTTCTTGCTGCTTGAACTTCAGAAGAAAAGGATGCCCTATAGGCAGCTGCTGATAAGAACAGGTCCTTTGCTTTTTGCCCTTTGCAATAGCACCAGTTGGACTTGTAATGGAGGCTGAATTTGCATAAGCCATGTAAGGTAAAAAATTAAGTTCTGCAAAGAATATGAAAATTCCCAAGTTGTACAGCAGAAACCTGTCAGGTTCCAAATGATGTTAAGAAGGTCTAGTTTATTTGGCTTTGTCTGTGTGGAAGTTACTGGAGATTAGACCTGAGGGTGCAGCTGCAGAGGGAACTGAAATCAGACATTGCTTGTTTGATTGGTTTGGTGAGTTTGGGTCCTCTGTGAACTACTTTTAAGTTGGTTACTGCAAGTAACTGCCAGTACTCTACAAAGACAGCAGTAAAAAAACCCAATTTTATTTCTTTGGAATTCTGTTCCCTGAGTGATTAAAAAAAGTGTTAGTAATTCCTGATCAGCTGGTTACCTGTAAAAGCAGATGTTTTTTGTTTAAGCTGAGCAATTATATACTTAATATCTGTAAATAAATATCTGTAAATAAATAGGCTGTGAAACAGAATTTATCCAATTTGCCTGTTTGAATTTGCTATCTAGTTTAATCAGAAAGTGTTCCACCTAGGTCCTGATTCATTAAAGAGCTTGTGTACTTTGGCAGTACATTTTTGTATGTTTATGCCTTTGCAGAGTGTTCTCTGAAACTTGAAAAATACGGAACACCTAATTTTATGCAATATTTTCCTTTAACCTAGGTTGCTCCTTGCTTAAATGTTTTATCAAGACTGTTGTTCAGCAGTGACCCGGATGTGTTAGCAGATGCTTGCTGGGCCCTCTCCTACCTTTCAGATGGTCCCAATGATAAAATTCAAGCTGTTATTGATTCTGGAGTGTGTCGAAGATTGGTAGAGCTGCTTATGTAAGTATTCTCTTCACCAAATAGATCTCTTACTGTTAATATTAAAATTGAGTTGTGTTTTCTTACCTCAGGCTTTTATTTTTGTGAGAAGCAATGAACATGAATTCAGTCTGAAACCTTTTAAGCTGCTTGCTAGGTTGCTTGGCTCCTGGGATTATTCCTGAAACTGACAGTGAAAAAAAGTTTTCTTCACAGTATTCCTTTATATTTTTTAAAATTTAATGCAGTATTTCATATACATACAGGAATGGAAAGGTGAAGACTGAAGACCAAACTAGAATTGGAAATTAATTTCTCTTTTTTGTTTTAATTTCACTGTTGTATTTTCCTTTTTAGGAGATATAATTGCAATACAGACAGTTCTTGGACTTAACAAAGTCCAGAGGCAGGCTTGAGCCTTGGTTTATGGTTCATTATTTTTCTAGAAAGGAAGACTAAATCCCTGTGTTCACATGAGACTGCACAGTGGGTCAGGGATAGTAGTTCCCAGCACTGACAGCTCAGCACAGTTCCCTGTGTAAAGCTCATTTGTGTGGCTGTCAGGAGAGGTGAGCTTCTCTTTCATAGAAGCTCCAGGACAAGTGAGTAATTTCCTTCCCCCACACCTCAGGCAACTGAACATGGACTTCTTGTGTACTGGCTTCTAGGATTACTGACCTACAAAAGAGGGGAGTTTGCTTGCAAAGGGAGGCTATTAAGTTTTAGTATACACCAAATAACTCCGCTTTTGTTTCTGTGGGTGTGGAATGATGTATGTTCCAGTCTTGTATTTAGTGACATTTGAGCTTGGTGAAATGGATCTGCTGGGCTGATAGATTGCTCTAAGTTATGTTGTTCCATAGCGGTGCCCTTTCCTTGAATCAGCCATCCAGCTGTGGGCTTGCAGTAGTCTAATTTGGCTAAACAGAGGGGAGGTGTAACAAGTAATGCAGTATTTTCTATAACTAAAAATTTAGCACCTGAAGGAAACTGTAGTTCACTGAAAATGCAAAATTAACCCTTGGTAATATCAAGTAATTTAATATTTGTCTCCAGGCATAATGATTACAAGGTCGTATCCCCTGCATTAAGAGCAGTTGGAAATATTGTTACTGGGGATGATATCCAAACACAGGTAAGATTAGTTGATTAAAAAAAATTATTTGGCAAGACAGAATTTTGTAAAAATTGTGACAAAATACGTGTCCCGTACAGGTATCTGCATACGTCACTGAAAGAGGCTCCAAGAAATCTATCATTAATTTGACAATTTAGGCTGCTATTTTAAACATTAAATTAATGTGAGAATGAACTTTTATTTACAGCATTGTAGATATTGGATTGCTTTGTTCCTGTGTGGTACCTTGACTGTTGCTTCCCATTTTTTTCCCCCTCCTTATGGGGGGTTCAGTTAGTTATTATGCTTCCCCTTTTTTCAGTCTTTAAAGGCAGACTGAGTTTTCACTTGTAAGCAATTGTGATACACGTAGTCTTGCTGATGTAATTTGTTCCAAAGATTTATTTTTTTTCATTTTAGGCAATGTCATTGAGTTTAAAGCAATGTAGAAAATAGAAAACCTTTGTCTCTTAAAAAAAAGCCACCATCAAATAACTACAAATTAGATGTACACTTCTCAGTTATTTTGAGTTACTCATAGCCTTAAGCAGCCTTATTCAGTCTTACTGTTGTCAATGTTTTGGTCTGAATTTAATAGAAGGCATATTCTTTGAAATTGCTGGACTGTCAGTTCATACCCTAGAGCATTGAGCACTTAAATTTTGCAGGATGTTGTCTATGATACTTTGTATAATATAAACATGTTGCAAAATCTTTTGAAGTCATCCCTAAAATACTCTTTTTTAAAATATATATGTATGTTGTGCAACCCAATTTTCAATTCTCACATTATTTTAGGTGATTCTAAACTGCTCTGCATTACCCTGTCTCTTGCACTTGCTTAGTAGTCCCAAGGAATCCATTAGAAAAGAAGCGTGCTGGACTGTTTCTAATATAACTGCAGGAAACAGAGCTCAGATTCAGGTAAAGCCTGTGAATTTGTTACTTGGTTGGTTTTGTTTGCATTTTACTACTTCACCTGATTTTCCTTCACAAGGACAATTAAGTAGATACTGCATTGACTCTGCGTTATTTGTTTTAGTCGTGTCTATAATTTTATGTAACTTAAATATTTTCTTCTAAATTTTGAAATATTTTTTAAAAGAAAAATAGCTGTCATGATTTGTACTAGTGAAGCTGCTAAATTTCTCTCAAAGGGATTTGACTTATGCTTATAGAACAAACAAAAGGATACTTCTCTTTGATATGAAGAGTTATATTTTTCCTTGTGTAATGAACATCATCTACTGCTACATTCTCTATAATTTTGTTTTGCATTGTAATGTATATATTAAAGTAATAAGAAATTTTCTTTTTGTAAAAGTTGAAACAAAATATCTTGCATAAATTTGTCCAGTGAAAAGTGGACCAGTTTGGAATGTTGAACATTTTTCTTGGATAAAAAACCTGTGTAATTTTATCACGCTGAGTTGTATTTTTGTGGAAATTACTAAAATCCTGACTCTTGTTCCAGGTGTCTAGAGCTACCTGAAAGAAGGTTCTGATCAATTAAAATGAGAATCTGAATCAGGGGACATATTTCAATATGGTTTTTTCCCCTTCTGCATCAATCAGAGATGAAAATGTTACTTCTTGATGTAACTTAAAATATGTAATGAAGTGTCCAATTACAGTCATAGTCTCTCTATGGAGACCTCAAAACGAAAAGTGAAATTTTGTTCCAAGGCTTGATGTTCAGTTCAAAAACCGAGGATGTGTTTTATGATTTTTAAATGGGCCAATCCAGTAAGCAGTATTCTGTCCACCACAAACAGAGAAATCAAAAAAGAAGATACTCTGATGGCTGCTGCAGTGCAATGTTAGAATAGTTCTGAATTTCAGTTTAGCATTTCTAGTTTGTATGGCACCTTCTAACAAAATATTCTGTGCTTTTATATCAGCAGGCATCACTAACTCTTGTACTTAAGGTTATTAGTGTTCTGAAATCTATTAATTGTCATAAAATCCTGCAATTTCATCTCTTAGGCTGTTATAGATGCAAATATTTTCCCAATACTGATTGAAATTCTTCAAAAAGCTGAATTTCGCACCAGAAAAGAAGCAGCATGGGCCATAACTAATGCAACATCAGGAGGAACCCCTGAACAGATCAGGTAAGTTGTGTATGTTACTATTTTCTCTGCCTGACTATCTTATTTGGAATAATCATCACTTTGAATCAGTAATTGATAAATTGATTCATGAATTACTGTATTATTTGGAAACCAGAACTGAGAGTGGTGTGGTAACTCTTCCAACATGTTTGGGAGATCGGTTGCAATAAGTGTATGTTTATTTATTGAAAATGTAAATAATCCTAGTTTTCTTATAACCACTAAGTGTTATCAGAGGTAAGGAAAGTGTGTTGGTATTTTTTTTGTTTTGTTTTTTAATTTGATTACTTGTATAATCTTAATAGTTAGTATTTAAAAAATAAATTTAAATTCAGGATCTTCATTTGCTGTTCTGCGTATAGTAAATGTGCATGGAATACCGTAACAATAGTTTCTCATAAAAAAATAGTTATATTATCAGTGTCATGAAGTTTTAGCCCTTCTAATGTCCTCAAGGTACTACTGTCTTAACTGCAGAATAATTTAAAGCTACTAAATAAACTATATTTAGGCACACATTGCTGTCTTCATTTTACTTACACACTGGAAACAAGGACACAGGTTATGACTTCCTGAAGGTCATGCACAATTTTGTTCAAAATTGGAAAAAGGAATGAGATACTCAGAATCCCGCTATTTTTTCTTTATATTTATAATGATATCCTTCCCTTTATTGTAAGTGATGCTAATATCTTCATGGACTACTAGTGTGGACTGTGTTAGCATAGAGCAGTGACCAGTGTTCTTGTGTGTATCTAAGGTATATACTTGATATTTTTACTACTACAAAATTTCAGCTGCCCGAGAAAAGAAATTCCAGATAAAACTTTTTCTCTTATATTCAGTTAAACCCATCTGAAGATTGTAAGTGAAAAGATGAAAAGACTACAGATTCCACACTCCAATTAGGAATACACACATTGAATTTTCTTATTAAGATAAATTGTAATATTTATTCCATTTCAGGCTAAGTTTATCTTTGTGTTATTGCATATTTTAGAAATTCTTTTGTTTCAGCCACTTTTTTTTTAGCAGAAGTAAGTACCAATAGTAGTAGACTGGCATGTCAGAATAAATGTGCTGGATTATCAGTTCTTTCCCTCTCCCTCTGTTTTTCTTCTGTTATAAAGGTATTTGGTAGCACTAGGCTGTACCAAGCCTCTTTGTGACCTCCTCACCGTGATGGATTCAAAAATAGTACAGGTGGCTTTAAATGGACTTGAAAATATTCTGCGTCTTGGAGAACAAGAGTCTAAACAAAATGGAATGGGCATTAATCCTTATTGTGCCCTCATAGAGGAAGCATATGGTAAGAAAATACTTCTTGTAAAACTACATACCTGAACTCCTTTATTCCAAACTGTAAGAACAAAACCATTGTGATTTTGAAATTTGTAGGTAAGTTTATTATAAGAGTTACTTCAAGCATAAGCAGACATAAGGTATCATAAATGAAGTAATGTAACATGGTGGGAAAAGAGGTTAAATACAGAAAACATCTGGGTATTTATCTGTGGTCAGTTTATGAAATGTCCCTTTACAGAAACATTCTCAGAATTACTTAACACAGGTGTCCTAGTCTGTTGGAGTCATGCTTTGCATAAGTTTATCAGCCATTCCTAAATACAATTTTTATAACTTTAATAAATAGTCCTGTCTGGTACAGTTTCATTACCAACATGGATGCAAGATCAGGGTTTGTCTTACTGATTGCCAAAGTTGGATCACTTTTTAGCATAGTAAATATCAGTAACAGCAAAATCAACTTCAGATCATAAAACTAGCAAGTTTTTCCTTGTGACAGTATTTTGTTCTTCTCATAAAAGTTATTGAATTAAACCATGTTTTAAAGGCAGACTATCAAAACTAATTTGTGGAATTCCAAGACTAGAGGCTTTTGATGTAATAAAATCAGTGTTAAAATTGACTTATAATGAAATTGGCATTATTTATAGAGAGTTATCTTTTTTGTAGCTTTGACGTAACAAAACTGGCAGACATTTGTATTTCAGAAACTGCTAGTAACAGTTCTAGTTGTGACCACATTTTATCTGATTAGATGGTGCTGACCTTTCTGTAGAGCAGTTTTTGAATCTGAATTGCCTGTTACAAAGTTTAATTTCTAAATCAAGTGCATAGTTGAAGAACTTTGCAATCTAATGTTTAAGAGGAATAAGTACTGAATACTTTATTGGAATTTATTCTGTTCCAGATTTTGAGTCCATTCATAATTTTAACTGTTGAATATCTAGGTTCTTTTTTTTCCCTTACTCTTAAGCTGAAGCTGCAGAGTATAAGTTCAAGAAGGGAAAACAGCTTAATATATCACCCTCACTGCTTTAGCCTCTTAACTGAGGCCTTTATATTGGCCTTAATCCAACTTAAGTGAAAACTGAATTATTTAAAATAGCTAACCAGCAATTTTGTATCAGCCTAACTGACTGTCAAAGACTTAATTCAGGCAACGGAGCAGAGGTTATGTCCTCTAGCTTGAAAATGATAAGCCTTTGGAAAGGTAATGTCTTCAAATCTCACAGTTAAATTTGAAAAAAGATACCAGACTGTGACAGTGACAACTCCATAATAGGAGATAGAATTTAGAGTTGGGGAAGACTGAAAGAGTAAAAGAAAAGAAATTGGAGTATGAGAAATGGCTATAGCAAACAGTTTTATGCTATCCTAATTCTGTACAGATTCAATTTTTTTATAGGCATGGCATGTTTCTTTGGAGATACTAGAGCCTCCTCCCCAGTTTAACTGATATGCTTTTAGCATAGTTTTAAAATTGATTTGGACATGAGAAAAGGAAGTAGAAATGTGTGGGTTAGGAAATTAACAATCAGTGATACTGAATGAATTGAGATGATTTGGGATTGCATTTTTTTATCTAAGAAGTACCACTATACTTTAAGCTGTTTCTCTTTGAATTCATTGTTCATTTAAGCAACTAGATTTTTGAAAATGTTTTATTTTGAATTTAGGACTGGATAAAATTGAATTTCTTCAGAGGCATGAAAACCAAGAAATCTACCAAAAGGCTTTTGAACTTATAGAACATTATTTTGGTGTTGAAGAAGAGGACTCTAGTATTGCACCTCAGGTGGATGAAAATCAGCAGCAGTTTGTGTTTCAACAGCAGGAGGCTCCGATGGAGGGTTTCCAGCTCTAAACTACTGAAGTGAATACAAACATAAAATTTAAACACTTGTACGGTTTGGGTTTTGTTTGTTGGGTTTTTTTCTCAGAGGTCTTTTCTTCCTGGCCAAAGTTAGAGGAAAAGCTGAATATGTTTTGCAGAAATAGATGAAGAAGCAGCTCATGCACTTTCATATATTGTGTTAAGAGACAACTGTTTTGTATTTGTGTTTTTCATTATCTCCTATGTACAGAAAACAACTGTGAGTAATCATGTCTAAAAGCATTAAATGTGATTTAACAAGAACTGTTAAGCTAAGACTTGGTAGGATTTTAGGTAGTGGTTCTGAATTTTTCATGTAGTCTCAAACTTCGCATCAGCAATACAGTTACTGACAGTTGCATTTTTGGCAGTAAGCTTGACTTGCCCAGTCTCTATCAAATCTACCTCTTATATTGAAGCAGAAACATTGTTTCAAAACCAAGGCATGAAATAAAGAAGAGCTTGTAAGAAGCTGAATTGGAATGTGAAAAATATTTATTTAAATTGTGAAACTTTTATGCATTACTTACTTTACAACACACTGTTGAAGTTTATTTATAAAATATATTTAAAGACATAATAGATATATAATGCTAATTACCTGATATAATACTGAATATATGAAAAAGATTTTTCTGAATTATGTGGGAAGAAGACTATTTCAGAAGTCTTCAAATTGGAATCAGCAGAGAGCTTGCTGGTCATTTGATGTTGGCTCTGTAATGAAAGCTGCTAAATGTCATTACAAGATAGCCACAACTGCAGTACTTTGCAGTGGAAGCAGTTGCTGTAGTTACCACAAGAACGCTGCAATTATGAATGACAGAGATGGTGATTTGCACAAATTACCAAGCAGATGGTTTACAGCTGTCTTCTGTCAAAATGTGGTAACAACACTTTAGTTTGAGAAACATAGTTTTACCTTTCTAGTACAGTAGCTTCTTAAAAGGTTAGACAGTAGGTGTTGTTTTTTTGACCAGTTGTGCTACCACTGCTTGAATTGTTCCTTAAGTTAACGAATTCAGTTTTCTTTTTATAAGACAATAGAAATACTGCAGTGAAGAATGAGTAGTGAATCACTCCTTTTCAGTTGAAGGAAAAGTTTGTTGTTCTGTAAATAGTATTAAGTAGGTGGACACCAAAACTAACTAGAAGTTATTGTCATCTTTAGTCAAACACTAAAAGAAATAGAATTCTAATATTTTATGTTAACAGTTTTGAATACAGAAAAATGTATGCTCTGCTTCGACTTGCATATAAATAGTGTTTCTGGTGTTTTAGTAGTATATATCATTTAGAGAAATTAATACTTTGGGTTATCTCTGAAGTATTGCTATTTTTTATTACCTGTAATTAACGTATTAACATCAGACTCCTGGGTTAAGTGAAATCCTTGACATGTGAGAGCATTTCATGCTTCAGAAAAAGCTGCAGTTTAAACTTCAGATCACTCACCCATGGCACTGTGCTTATCACTAAACAATATTTTAATGCACTGAAAAATACAGGTTAAAGGTGGTATCATTTACAGTACCATTTTATATTTAGAATTTTTTTTACATGCAAGTTGATTCTAAGATGTTTCACTTTGATGTTACAGCAATATATTCTATATTGTAATTGAATGTGGGACTTGAAGTGGATTTTCTAAGATTAATGGTCAGTTTTGACTAAGATGTAACTGGGAGGGAAGAAACCTCCCTTTGAAGTCTTTTTAGTGGAAGATAGAAGTGTAAGAAGTGTATATAGGAGTGCTGTTACTTTATGAACTCTGAATAATGAGATATTTTAGCAAATGACACTTTAAACCTAGATTTGTACAGCATACAACAGTTTTGAATAGTGTGATAATATTGAGTACAGCTGCCAAATTTTCATATAATGTTAAGTGATTGTACTTATGCCCTTTTTACTCTCCTAGTTTTAGGTTTTCACACACCAACCTTCCTTCTTTCACATGCTCCCCTCTTCACCCCTCATCTATCAAAGTACAGGGTAACAATCATGGAAATCTACCAAGATTAGTAGCAAATACTGAATTTCAATATTGTTCTAGTGTAAGAAAATTATTCAGGTAACAGGGTATTTGTTTGTTTCTAACAACCTTGTTTTGATAACAACCAGCTGTGCCTGCTTTTTATTTGAAGAACCCTGTAAAAACTAAATTTATAAACCTCTCTAATTTAAACCAAATCTGAGCTCTGAAAGTCTTTGATTAAAAGATTTGAAAATGAAGAAAAGAGGGGACATTTAAAGTATTCTGTTTGTTTCAAAGGAATGTCTTCAGTTGTGTGGATATATTATTCTATATGTGTGAACAGTTAGTGACTGCACTTTACACATTTAGATAAACTGTGTTTCATGCCTCTGATACATTTAAATGGAACAGTTTAAAAGGGAACTAAAAGCAGCAAACTTCGGATAATGAAAATCATCATTTAAACTCAACATTTGGTTTACCCTAAAATTGTTAAAAAATAATGCTGAAAATCCTTTAAGGGATAAATATACAGGATGGCCTCTCCTGTTTTATCACCGGCTTTACATCATACTTTGTTAAAAGCACATAAATGAACAATATAAAATCAGAGATTGTGACTTAAAGTCAGCTCTGTTGTACTCATTTGCAGGTAGGGGCATGATTATGATGATGTTGCCTAGAGAGAAAAACAAAATAAAATTGTGATATGAAAGTCTCTTAAAATTTGCCATCTTATACGGAATCTGAAGTCCCCCATCAGTTACAAAGTCTATGTAAAAATGAAGGGGTTTGGTTTTATTAAAAGGGTACCATTTGTTCTGTTTAAATGTGAATACTAACTAGCTAATCTATGCAACTATGCAGAGCATAAGATTTTTTTATTAGTTCCCTCCTCTTGTTACACTGAATCATATCTAATTTTTTCGTCATTGCACTTTTGTCCAAGGACTGGTTCATACAGCTTTTTAATTTTCTAGTATTTGCTTTAAACACTGCTGCTAGCAGCAATCAGAAAATAGTGATAATGTTGGCACAGAAGTGTTAGCTGTAGAACAAGTTTGCAACTGGAAACTATTTATAGTTGGACCTGTCTTTAAGAAAATAATAAAGATGCACTATTGTCTTTCCTCTGTGGTTAATTCTCAGTTGGTTTAAATTTATTAAATTGTACAACTGAAGATTTTTGTAATAGGTGTGAAAATGGATATGTGAACTTCAAATATGACCTTAAGAGTTCACTAAAATCTGGAATGAGAAATTTCAGTAACTTATGGCACAATGTGTTCATATAATGTGTGGAAACTACGTTACCTATGTTAACTTCAGATAGTAATAGTGCATCTTTAAATCCAGGCCAAAGGCCCATTACTGTAACAGAACACATATGAGTAGTATGCAATATTATGGAATGTTAAATCTCCAAATACCATACAGAAACCAATAAAACCTATTTTACAGATGTTTATTGTATTTATTTAGTGGTTCAATAAGTGTGGCTTCTTTAACTAGAAATTGCAATTACCATTTTGAATACAGCAGTGATGCAAATGAGTTCAAAGTGGCTGATTTGTGTGCTGAAAAACTAGGCACTGTCCCAGACCAAAAACTTTGTGGTTTTAAGTATTTTGTCATTATCTGACTAAAGATGCCTGATATTCTTACAAAACTACCTCACATCCTTTAAAATGAATTACTGCTTTTAAGCATATGCAAAACATTCTAACTTTAAGTATATGCAACACATACACCAAATATCTCTCTAATAGAAGAGACCCTCCCTTTCTTTTTGTGATGCTGTAACTACCCTTATTGGCTCCAGTGTGTGCATACTATTGTTGTCAGTTTATGGGTGAAACTCACTAATAGCTCTCAGCAACAGTTAATTTTGCTCCTAGAAGGGCATTTGGCATTTCAGATGAAGTTACTTTGCCTTTGACTCCGCGGCTAGCGCAGCCTCCTGCCGCCACTTGGCCTTCTTTGCCAAGTTCCAGCTTGTTAAGGACTCATGACGTGCAGCAGCCTGTGGAAGTAAAACATCTGAAGTAGTGTAGTAGGAGTAACAGTGCACCCACGTGAACGCTACCCAAGCTCAGGAACAGCAACTACTTCCATACTGGGGGCTGGCAGAGACCAGGTCAGCTAAAACTTGCGTAGGTGTAAGCTGCTGCTCCTGGCTTAGGTTAGTCCACTTTTCACAGAATTCCATAATTTGAAGGTATGCTACACGGCTATACTCACCTTTTTAGCTGAAGCAATCACTGCAAAGCAGGCAACAATTGAGAGTCCAATCATGATGTAACAAGCTTTCACTCGAGCTTTGTTTCTTGCCTTGTCTAGCATCTCTGGCCTGCAATGAAAGTTGTTGAATTGAATCATTACAAAACAGTAAAGTATCTGTTCTTCAAAGCCTCACACACATCACAACTGAAAAAATAAAAACATAATTAGCTTCTGAAACAAGCATCTTCAGTTTGCTGTGGTTGGTTATGTACCACCCATTTTCTGACCCTAACGCATTTCCCATGGAAAAGCAACATTTAATGGATTTCGACTGATTTTTTTTTTTTAAGCTGAAAAAAAAATGCTCAGGCAATAAGTATTTGCATTTAAATGAATACACCAGAAATCGTACCTTAAGCTCTGTTTAAACATAGTGAAAATTAAGGGGGTTAATCTATTTTAAACAGATAAAGAAGTAAATGTGGTGTCAACCTGATGGGATGAAAGCAAGTTCCTGTTATTCAAAATTAAGTTTAGAAATCAATTACTGTCATATCTAAGCTCTTTAGGTGGTGTCCTGTAGGCTAAGGACATTAAATACATGGATTGGATTAAAGCGGAGTTTGTGCTGCTACGAGTTAGAGGTTTTAGTTCTTTATTAAAGCAGCAGCCTCATAGAAGCTGATGTCAGCCACATCACTATCACAGGAACATACACCTAAGCAAGAACAATCTACATGATTATTTTTGCTGGTCATCAGAGACAGAAGTAGTGAGAACGTCTGCCCTCTGTTTGGCAGTAGTTGCTGCAAGAGAGGTGGACAGCCCAGCAACCTGCGTTGGTGCAGCTGCCGTTTCCACCCTCCTCTGCTCTGAGCAGGCTGCTCAGAACCAGGAGTACAGGAAATCATGAAAATTGCCCCAAAACTTTCAGCTCAGTCTTTTTCCAAGTCAGATTTGTACAGTTGCGTGGGATTAGAGTTTTTAAGATGTTTACAGTAATGCTGGCTGTGTACCATTTTCCTTTCATAAATCATCATGGGTATGCTCTTTATGTGTATATATATTTGTAAGATAAAGAATATAAATATGTAAGTATAAAACCACAACTGTATATATAAAAAGGATAGTTTCACAAAGAATTGATTTTTTGTTGTAAGTAAAGATAGTGTAATGATCTCTTTCCCCCAAAGCACCTTTAGCTTTACTTTAAAGAGTTAATGTGATGGGATTGGGTAGAGCTGAAGTTTTTGTAGTGGAAGTTCTGCCCATGAAAGCCTCTACCAAGGCGGCAGTGCTTCTCTCGAAGGTTTAATGCAATAGAATAGGGCAAATCCTATGAGCAGATTTGCCCTATTCCATTGCTTTAAGGATCCCTTCCTTGCCAAGGCACACATGAGCACATTGTTGTGCTCATGTGCACATTGTGTTTCTTGCAGATGACTGACAATGCCTGCAGTTCTAAGTAACTGCTTCTGGTTTGTACAATGGTAAAAATCATCTTCAAAACAGACCACACATCAGACCTAGCACGTAAAATTATTAATCCAATAATCCATTTGTAGCAACAAAAGTAAAACCACAAATGTTATTAGTGTGGCGTATTAGCCTAATCATATTTCACAATGCACTAATTGAAGCTCTTCTGAAGCAGATTTTCACTTCCTCTGCTTTAAGGAAAACAGACCTTACAATTTTCTTCCCTAATTGCACATTATGGCCTTTGCTACTCAATCCTTAATCAAGACTCCGGGTAAATCTCTGCTGAAGTCAGGGACAGCTGTTTTCAAAAAAACCCAAACAAACACAACCTTGAATAAGGACTGCAGATTTGTCCTTTCGTACAAACTATCTTCAGCAGCTAGATTGTGTTCACAGGAAGCAACATCTTGTAATTCTTGTTTCTTTTAAACAACAGTTAAACAGTGTCAGTTCAGCTTCAGTGTAACACCATTAGCTACTTCTAGAATATACTTATGATCTTACAGTTGTAAAAAGACTTTGCTCACCCAGAAAGCACAAGGTGGTAATACAAACTTGCCAGGCCAGCTATGGCACAGAAATGAGTGATTTTTGTGCGTGTATGTGTATGGACGGGCAAATACAATGTGTCTTTATAAACATCTCCCAATGACTTGAATAGCATTTACAGCTTCTGACACCTGTCTGAACCTTTCTCTAGGGGAAGATTGCGAGACTAACACAGTGCAACAGAGGTTAGACCGTTCAGAAAGCCACTGTCCAGCTCAGCAAACAACAGTGAAACTGTCAGGAACCAACAGGAGCAGGCAGAGGATGTACCTGTTTTACACAGCTCGGCATGCTGCTTATTCTCAACATGTCACCAAAGACAGGGATGTGCTGTGATGATAAGAGGTAGTGTCCTAGAGAGATGTCTAACACACTAACATCCTAAGAAAAGGCAGCAATTGGTATTAGTGGAGTTTCATGTTTTTAGTGGCTGACTCCCTTGGGGGATATTAGCTTTGAGCAAGTCAAAGAACTGTAGAGTCAGGTTTGGGTAGGGAGGGACCTGCAAAGATCATCCAGTCCAGTGGGTCAACAAGAATGGGAGGTTAAGACTACATTAAATACTCAATTTTCCTTGGTGTGGAATGCTCGTCTTGTAACTTACTTCCATATGTTTTCCTCAAATTTAATAGTAATAATAATAATAATAACAACAACAACAATAATTTTGGATGTAATAATTCAGTAACAGCCAGCTGCGTCAGAACTGTTTATGGGAGCTATAAACAGAAATTATTATTTACCAATAACATCCTTCTCCAACTGCACATTAGGAATAAGCAAAACAAACAAGCCAGTACATAAATGTAACCAAGGCTGTCTACTCAGATGGATCCAGTTCTTATCCCAGGCTCTGGGGACTCCAGCAAGGAACATTTTCTCATCTTAACCTCTAACCAGGACAGGAAATTCTCTTGCCCTCTAATTTGTTTCCAAGTCTTTAGTGTTGAAAAAACGACTGTTTTAAACTCTGTAGAAAAGCTTTAGATCAGAATCACGCCACTGCTTTCCCTTCAGCTCCATGTTCCCCTTGGACAAGGCCAGCATACTTACGGGATCCTCAGAGGAATCTCTTCTTCTGTCTTGAAACGTCCAGTCCAGAGGAGGATCTTTTTGTCAAACTTCGAAGGTTTGTAACTTGCAACCACCCTGTGAGCCTGTTCAGCTTAAAGATTAGGAAAAAAACACTTCGTCAAACCGTGCACTAAGAGTGAATGATGTCTGCTAGTAACCGTGGAAGGGGAAAACCCTGACCGTCCTGGTCATTGGAAGAGCAACTCAGGGATTAGACCTTCGGGTCTCGCCTACGCAGAGTGACCTTCTCGGGGTCTCTGGAGCACTCCCGCATGCAGTGAGTGTTCCTGCGAGTCTAGTTCGACGCCCGCCGCCCGCGGGCGTGGGTACCCAAGCCAGTAGGAGAACACTCGGTACCACCCGCGGGCCGCACCACCGGGAAGCTCTGCCCCGCTCAGTCCCGGCCCCGAGCCGCCCGCACACCTCCCTGTCAGCCCCGAGGCGATGCCGCGGAGCCTGTCCCCCGCAGGTCCGCTCCACCCTTACCACGGGAGGTGCCCGGGCTCCGGGCGGGCTCCCCGCCGGCG
>VZRE01014042.1:128888-210412 GCA_013396775.1 Cephalopterus ornatus
CGCCCCGAGGACCCTTCCAGCCGCGCCCGGACGTGAGGCGAGGCGGGACTGCCGCAGAGACGGCGGGGATCGGTCCTCCGGAGGAGGCATCCTGCTCACCTGCCTCACTCATGGACTGCAATTCCAGTGTGGAGAGGTCAGCTTTCAATTCAAAACTCGGCAAAAGAAACAGCCACAGTAGTTCGCCTTCGTGTTAGGACGTGGACCTGCTGGAGTGAGTCCAGAGAAGGGCCACAAAGATGACTAGAGGGCTGGAGTACCTCTCCCATGAAGACAGGTAGAGAGAGCTGAGGTTGTTCAGCCTGGAGAGGTTCTGAGGAGACCTCAGAGCAGCCTTCCAGTAACTAAAGGGGGCCTACAAGAGAGCTGGAGAGCGGCTTTGTACAAGGGCATACAGTGATTCCTATACCCCTATTGCAAGGAGTAATGGCTTTAAGTTGAAACAGAGTAGGTTTAGATTAGGAAGAAATTATTTCCTGTGAGGTTAGTGAGACACTGGCACAGGTTGCCCTGAGAAGTTGTGGATGCCCCATCCCTGGCAGGTTGGATGGGGCATTGAGCAACCTGGTCTAGTAGAAGGTTGGAAGGGGAGGGTTGGAACTCTACAATCTTTAAGGTCCCTTCCAATGCAAAGCATTCTATAATTCTGTTTCAGAGCAAGGTAGATTCAAGTTCTGTAACACAGCTGCCCACATGCAGGTTTCTGTCATTTTACTGCTTTCAGAAGGTTCAAATATACTGATTCTCATCATATACTTTTCCATTTACTTCAATTGAAAACCTTTTTTCTTTTCTCCTTTCATGTACTAGTCAGATTAAGCCTTTATTAAAAAAACCTAAGGCAAAACAAAACAAAAAGCCACAATCAAATAAATTTCAGTATGAACATATCCTTGAACAAAAAGATTGTCAGCACAGAATACCTATTTAGTAAGCAACAGCCCATGTCAGCATGATACCAGTGACAGTGTAAGACAGTGTCTCAACAGAATTGTGTCTGAGGCACCAAACTGCAGAAGATTTTACGTACATCAACCAAAGCCAGAATGACTGCTGTTGAACAGAGGAAGTCTTGCTCCCCAGGGAGAACCACTGCCCAGCAACAGCTACAGTCCTGTGCTCGGCATGACATCACAAATGAGGAGTATTGAACCGTTTGCAGCCAAAACATCCAGCTATTTTTTTTTCAGGAGCAGAGCCAGAATTAAGCATCTTTTTCTGAAAGCAAATTGTTGGGTATAGGAAATCGGAAACTGGTTTCACCGAAGTGAGTTCTAGCATCCTTGATATTAGAAATTTTTTTAAAATGCCATTTGAAAAACATTTCACTCTGGAAAGATATTCAAAAAAGTACTTTCTTTTCAGTAAGTAGTCCCATGCTGGTATTTTCTTATCTATACATGTACAGTTTTTATTCCAAAATCATTAAAATAACAACATGTCATTGTTGGTAAAACATTAAAGCCATTCCAATACATTTAACTCATACCAACTTAAAAAAAAAATAAATTGAGAAATCAATCTTCCCACATTCTATTTCAGAACAAAATTTCTGTTTGCTAATGATCCAGTCTCTAGATGGAAGAATCTAGCTCCCTGAATCACAGTTCTACGCCAGCTTTACCATGTCCTTCTAAAAATAACAAATAGGAAGAGATGCATCTCTTTGCGTACTCACATACACTCCCTGAGCAGCTCTGCACTCTTTCAGAATGTTGTCAAGGAGATGAATACACATTGACAAAAATGACCTAGAGGTTGATACTTTACCTTTGCCTTCTTTCTGCTCAAAGAGAATGACATAGGGTTAAGCATGCTCCTTGTCCCTGGAGACACATCTGGGAAGGGTAGGAAGAGTCAGCACATCTGGACTGGGCTGCTCAGTGTCATACATTATGAGCAGCACCCCAAACACTGCTATTAGCTGCTACTCATGATGGTAAACCACACATTTAGAGTCACTGTAGTTCCAATGGCCACGAGCAGAGCTACTGGGAGGAAGCCTGGAACACACATAAATGATTTTCCGCTCTAAAGATTCTGGGCAGCTGAAAGGCATTTCCACAGCCAGAGCTACTGAAATCTTGAGGGAATTATGCCCTGGAGAAGAGGACTTGAGTACTTGGTGGCCTTCATAGTCTTCAGTCTCTGAAGGTACTGTGCATTGTGTGATAGTGGGTTCAGAATGCATCATTTAGCATCATTAACAATGAATGAGACACAAAAAGCTTAAATAGTGTTTACATCCAGGGCAGCCTCCTTCTGACTTCAACTAACATAATTTTCGCATTTGATTTCTCTGTGAACAGCAGTGTATTTGGGGACATTTGTTCTCTCTATTGCTCTCAGAGACAGAAAATGTGCTCATGGGATGTTAGCGTTTTGAGAATTAGTTTTAGAATCTTTCCAAAGTAAACAAAGAGAGTGTGCCGTGAGCCAGAAAAAAATTGAGCTGACCCCTTTGTCCCCACATGACCTGACCTATGGGCTGTGGCTCTGGAAACATCATGCTGAGACTTTGCTATGACTCTGGAAGGAGATTCTGTTCTATGCTCTGTGGATGAAAATCTGTTCCAGGCTCATTTCATGTGCCCATGACTGGTAACAGGAATAGTTACACTGGTGGAATACTTATTGCTCTGGGCAGGCGAAAGTGCGCAAATGCTTCTTTAGCATAATGAACTCCTATTTTAAGCCTTTTCATATCCTATGTAGCACAATCCCTTTACGTTCTACCTACGTATGATCAGTTGTTTCTTACAGAAAAGACATTTAAAAAGATGTAACACAGCTTGGTATAGTGTCTCTTTTTTCTGCCAAGCCAGGCTGGCAAATCTGTTACATGGTCTCAGCTGCAGTGTTCACTGTGCTTTGCACAAGACCAGAGTAGCTGAAGAATTAGATGCAGCAGGTAGGGCTACTTTGAAATTCTGCCATATACGGTGTCTTTCCTTAAAGATACCTCAGTAGAGACCTTCACAGTGCTGTCACCAGGCCCTGTTCCTCTAGACACTTTCCTCACTGTCCTGTAGGAGGAATGCCCTATCATACACAACTTTCAACCTAAAGGAAGTTTCTAAGAAGCAGACTAAGATCTACAGTGGAAACACCTTACAGGTGTATGTATTGCTGTTGTTCAAGGCCAAACAGAAGATCATGTGGAGAGGTGAGGAAATTAAGTAAGCAAACTCAATTTGAAATAACAATATGGCTTTAATCATTCACTTTCATATAGCTTCAAGACATGCTACACTCAACACTTTCGGGAACAATAAATGCAGGTATGACAATTGAGCCAAATTAGCTTTTCTAACCAGCTGATTGCTGACAGTCATGCAATGTAAGCTTTGCTTCTCTCTTTTAGGGAGAGACTTCTTGCTGCATTGGCAGTCAAATTGCAGTAATTGTAACCTTATTATACATAACTTCATACCCGGAAAAGTATTTGAAACAACTGATGTATGAACAGCATTCATCATATAAATATATATGCATAAAACTTCATTCCTCCAATCAGCAACATAATGTTTGCAATTACACAAGTCCATATGTAAATTACACTCTTGCCACTCAAATTACTTTAAAATGTCTTCATAGGTATGCAGCACATACACAGTCTAGGTGTCATAACTTCATTGCCCATGTCCATTTTTGAAATGTGATTTATTTTTTGTTTTTAACAAAATATGAATAGAAAAACATGGATAAGGGTTACAACATATAAAAAATTATAAAAATAGATATATTTTATGTAACAATGGTACAATAAGCCTCTGTAACACCAAATCTACTGAATTTTATTTTGCTCTGCGACAACATCCAGTTATTCCAGATCAAAACAGAAGCATGGGCAAAATTCAAGGGATTTAGTATTATTTCCCAGTAACATGGCATAGAAGTTAAAATATGTTTCAGGCTTTCGGAATGTGCTAAAGTAGTTTTCCTGGTCCTGGACTGAAGTGCTGTTTAGAGTCTGAAAAAGCTCTGTGGTACCATTACAGTGACAGAAAAGTTCCTCCTTCTCTGAACTTGCCTTTTGCCTCTCATACGGAAGGCACAGCACAGCTGTGCTCATGTCACTACACAACAGAGACTCATCCAATGCAGATCATGCCATTCAATCTTGTGCTATTTCGGTATACTGTAATTTTGCATTGGCATGTTCTTATTGAAAATCAGGTTTTTTTAATTTGTATTCAACCCCCCAAAATTCCCAGAATGTACTCATGCTGATACTGGTAATTACATTATTTATCCTAATGAGAGGAATCAGTGAGTAGTTTTAAGTTTTGACATTACACATTGTCCTTACATTTTCAGCTAAGGGGACATCTGGGGACAAACACAGTAGGCTCTCTCCTCTTGTGCATCAGAGGACATGCATGAGGCGAATCAGTGTATTTCCTCTAAGCATGGAGAAAAAAGGTAGATGAACATATGTATAACTACAGAGCTCCCGAGAAATTCTTTAATTCTTTTATAGGCCTGCCTCTAGTTCATTACCATCCTGATAAATATAAGGAACTTTAAAGGTTACTGCAGCACTCATTTGGAATAAGGTGTGCAATTTTGGGGAGGAAAAAAAAAGAGATTCACTGATACCAGCTGAAAAAGGTTACTTTTGGAAGTTCAGGAGAACAGAAAGCCTATCTTAAAAGTGGAGACTAAAGGATTTGGCTTGTTTATCCTAGCAAACAAAGGCTGGGACAAGGTTCTCTTTGATCAGTGAAATGGAGCCAGATGAGAAGAATAGCTCCTTAAACAATTGTGTATCAGAGGCAAAAGAAGTGGAGTAAACTCATGTGGTCCCACCTATATGACTGTAAGAAATAAAAATTTTGTCATACTTCTGCCTCACTTGAGGAAGGGAGATTGCAGAATAGGTTCCCACAGGTCCTGCTGAAGGGGCTGCACATCATGGAGCCTGCAGGAGCAAGGGCTGGACTCTCAGAGCCAGGAAAGACTTTCAGATCTGGTAATGGATAACTGCTTAAGTACAGGAGAAGATTTTTCACATGTCCTGCTCTCCTTGGGGATGCCAAAAGGAAAGAGATCTGAAAGATAAAGGGCTCTCTAAGATGGCTTTTAATCTTCCAGTACTTTACCACTGGTCAGTCATATGCTGGAGACTCTTTTCCTGGTAGCATTTTTAGGAAGAACCTTGCCTTTTATTAGGGGCTGCCCTGGCACTTGAAACTGGCAGTTTCCATTCACAGGGTTTTTGTCAGGTTTACACGAGTCTGAGATAGGAGCTCGGAAGCTGGAAGACTTTGAATCCAAAGAAACCTGGCTAACAGCAACACTGCTTGCACTTTTAGAAGAATACTTGTAAACCATTTTGAGAAAGGCAGATTTTGTGTTTGTTTCTTGCTTGTATATGATGATATAGCACTTTGGAAGAAAAGTGCAGCAGAGGATTCCATAATTGGATATTAAAACAACGATGATTTCCACTGCTGGCAAGTATTTGCCAAATGTAGTTGCATAGACAGGGATAAATACAATCCATGCTATGAAGTAAATTAGCATGCCAAAAGTGATGAATTTAGCTTCATTGTAGTTCTCTGGCAGCTTCCTACCTTTAAAGGCAAATATGAAGCAAATAAAGGCTAGGGCAGCGATGTAGCCCAACATAATCCCAAAAGCTACAATAGACCCCTCATTGCACTCCAGAATTATTGATCTTGGGATTGAGAAGTTTGGGGTTACAAAAGGCGTCCTAAATATTAGCCAGAAGGTGCAAATGATAACTTGAATTCCAGTGCAGGTGACCACAGTGGGAATAGGTTTATACATGCATTTCAGGAAATTCTGAAGCTTGGGATCAAAGCTGAAGGCTAGTAAAATTTTTAGTGACTTTATTAAAATACATGAAATGCAGAGTGTAAAACTTATGCCAAAGAGTGCTTGCCTAGTTTTACATTTAAATTCTGTGGGTACATCTATGAAGAAGATGGTGCTTAAAAAAATTAAGAAGTGACTGAAGAGAATAATATAGCAGACAGTCAGACCACCAGATGCCTTTACAACTGGTGTGTTCAAGTTTTTAGTAAATATTACACAAATTGACAAAACCAACACAACCCCAAAAGCAGACAGAAGGAGGAGGAAAATAGCAAACCAGTCAGTCCAAGCGAGAAAATAGATTGTCTTTTTGTAGCATGTGGTACTGTTGATGGGAGCCCAGTAAGTTTTGTTGTTACATCGGTAGCAGTAATCCATATCTGGAAGCAGAAAAAGAGGAAGATAACTTAGAAACCCAAAGTAAATAAACTGCAAAGTGAATTATCAGGCTTTGAGACACAGGAGCAATGTGGGAAGGGATGCTAAGAGGTAAATGTGTCTGACTGCATCTGACTGCTGCTGTCGCCGTCCAGATGGAGGAGCTGCAGGGCTGCGGCGGCTGCGGTGGCACTGGCAGAACTGCCTGGCAGCTGGGAACCAAGGCTTCCTACAGCCAGAGGCAGGGAGAGGACAGGGAGAACGACCAGGGTTCTAAAACTGTCTTGGTCACCACTAACCAGCAATATGTGACCTAGACCGAGGTCTGGACAGGCAGACTTTAACTAAAACCTGAACAATAAATAATCAATTCTCTTGCAAAAAAATTTGGTCTATTTTTCTTTTTTTTGTCTATTTTGACAAGAAAACACCCAACATTGTTCATTACAGATAGCTTTTGAAAAACAAGAACAAGAACAAACATTGCTCTAGTTTATGATTTGAAAGGTGCTTTTGCTTTGAAATTCCTATCCTCTGATATGGAGAAATTTCACAGCTAATTGAATAAGAAGGTAAAATTTAATTTCCTTCCACTCTCAGGATATGAAAAGTACACAGTACCATAATTTTCTTAATTCCGTCTCTCTCCTCCTTATTTAATTTTGCCCTTTAAAAATTTTTGCTTAAACCTATAAATGAACCACCGGTAAAGTACACATCAGATTTGATACTAGAAAATATTACTATACAATTCTGGTAAGCAAAATACGTAACACTTGAACTTCATAGATGCATAGGCTCATAGAAGGGTTTGGATTGGAAGGGACCTTCAAAGACCATCTAGTTACAATCCCCCTGCCAGAGACAGGAACACCTTCCACTACGTCAAGTAGCTCCATCCATCCTGGCCTAGAACGCTTCCAAAAATGGGGCATCCACAACAACTTCTCTGAACAACCTGTTCCAGTGCCTCACCAGCCTCACAGTCAAGAAATTCTTCCTTATTGGACTGGGTGTACTATGGAAAGACAGGGAGGCAAGACTTTATTTTAATGAGAGTCAGTCTCACTGATAAATCAGCCAGAATTTCCATCCTAGCAAAGGATAATGCTAGTTAGCTGGCCAATCTAATTGCTTTAAGTTTGGTCTCCTAAGAAGCATTTATACTAAGTTTTATGGGCAACTGATCATAAAAAAATATTTAAATCCCATTCCAAAGTTAAACCAAAGGCTGGCAAGGCACATTATATCCAAACAAAACAATTGTATTGATGTCTAAATAAACCTTTATTTGGGTCACAATTCTTTACCTGTTTGATTGCTGTAATGATTTTCTGGGCAGTAAACACACTCATAGCAGCATGTATGTGGACTTTCTGTAACCTTTTTCATCTGGCCTGGCCTGCAGTGCTGGGAACACGTTGACTGAACCTTCTGCAGTGTGTAAAGAAGAGAAAACAAACCAAAAAAGTCACTAAGGAACATTAACATAAACCTCCAGTAATGCTGTAATTTATACTCTTTTTTTTTTTTTTTTTGGTATCATACACATTTTAAGGGAAACTGAAAATTATGTTGAATATTTGCTTGCACCATAAAGAGGGACAAGATTTGAGGTTTTCTTCTGTCCTCAGCTGAGTTCACATGCTGAGACTAGAATTCAACCCACTAGTAAAGCAGTCTCTCCCTGTCCTATTAGTGGGGAGCTGCACCATGAACTCAGACCTCCAGCCATGCACAGATGACAGATTATCCAGCTGGAACTGTCCAGAACCACACAATAGTTCTGTGTACACCAGTGCTGGGGTTATGTATGGCACCGCCTACTCATGTAGCCGTGATTACCCCAGCTCTAACAGGACCGAATAAACAACAAAGCATCTTCTTTTGTTTTTAAACAATAAACTCAACAGATATGAGTCTTCACATAAAAAAAAAAATAAAAAATTGATTTAGTTGCAAATGCTGGAGGGGAAAGAAATCATATGAAACAAATTTCATGTTATGTCAATAAATTAAAAATTACCTTTAAATTCAGAAAGTCTTTTTTCTTCTCTTCATCCTCGAAGATAAAGTCACCTTTCTCTGCATCATATTCTGCCATAGTGGTGATTTCCATGTGGCCATCAATTTCTTTCCAAAGAAGTACATCATAACTGGTGCTCATATCTCCGTTGGAGTCAAATTTGACTTCTTTATCATCATAAATTATTATAACTTTTTTAAGTTCTTCAAGGAGCTGCACATAAATATAAGGAATGATAACATACATCAGTATCATGTCAGTGTGACAAACTGAGTAGTTTAACATCTGTAGGATAAAATCTAAATTCATCTTTATAACTGTTTACAGAATTACATTATACAGACAATCCTGTTGAACTTAAAAAAATCTATTAGTAAAAAATTAATAACTTCTTAACTCTATGCAATGTGCACAAAATAGTATTTTTTTCCAGCCATGGAAATTTTGGTAAAATGTTAGGAGAAAATATTTTTGCTTGCAAGAACTAATGGCCCTTTGACACTCCCCTTCATGTAAAGAACAAGGATGAGTGGTGCTCCTGCTTTTACTCTATTGTCATCAGAGGCAACACTTTCTTCCAGGGTAAATTCCCCCAGTATGTTCGGAAATATCTAGCACTGTTCTCAGCTGTGACTCTGACTGAATTTGTGTATGGCAAGAGGAGACTCAGAACTGTTAAATGAACAATATTGAGCCAGTTTGCTTAGATGAAGAGATCAATGGCACAGTGGCAATAAACTGCAATGCCATATCTGATTGGTCACAGGAAATACCAAAACAAGAATGCTTTGATAAGGCAACTGTCCAGCTTCATATTGCAATTGATTCTGTTCAACAGGGTAATATTTCTGCCTCCCTCATCACAAACAGCCAGATCAAAAAGGTCTGTGTGAATCTAGAAAAGAGTAGGTTAAGGCACATATAACCCGCTCTCAATTCATGGGGATATCATCAAAGAACTTCCATTTGCTATCGTGGTTCTTAATCAAAACAAAGGCTTTATTATTTTGCAGGCCTAGTGATTTTTTGGCAACAGGGGTTAACTGACAAGGAAAAAATTCAGTGTTTTGGTGAAAAGCTGAGTTCAACTGCTTTTGAAAGGCATGTGCTTACATGGATCCATTTGTGATATTTATAGCATTTAACAAACATGCTGAAAGGTATACTACCTCAATAGGTTTTGTCAAATATGTGTAACACATCTAGCGTATATAATACACCATTTTTTCATGTATTATCTATTTTTTTTGAGAGTTCATATAACTTATGAAGAACCAGTGTTTCTAACCAGTAGTGCACTTGATTTGGATGCTGCATTGTTGTGGAGAACTGAATAGGATTTATTTTTATTGTATATACTCAGACTAGTCTTTTAATATTTCTCTTCTCTACTTTTCTAATTTCTCTAACCATATGAGGACACTAGGTCTTTTTGAACATATCTGGAGCTTCAGATGGAAGGGGTTAATATTTAGCAACATTTTGATGTAACTGATGATTATTTTTGTCTGTAATACCAATCACTCTGTTGTTTCTCTGTATATAGAGATGTTTGATATGGATTATTTGTATCGTAAGCTTTATCTATATATATATATATCCTTTTCTAGAAAGTTTAGATGTAGTGTAGAAGAAATATGTAATGAAAACAGCACAGGGGAAATAATTATCTCTTTCAGTTTTCTTCAGGAGTGCTTAACAACTTAAAAGGACTTTTAATTTTGATGGTTTGGGATTTAGCTTAACAATGATGTAAATACAGCTCCATAAAGTTGCATTCCTACAGAGCAGTCCTGAATTTGTCCCCTTTGCATTTACAAATTCATGTAAGAGTCCGACTGTTACCGGGTTGTTGGTTGGTTGGTTTGTTGGGTTTTTTTCAAATCCCCTATCTTGGTTTGACCTGCCCTGACCTAGGATAAGAGGTCAGAGCAAGTCAGAGTGGTTGTTTGACTTTTAAATTAACATTTGTTTAATCCTCGGAGTAAAAGTGTGTAAAAGTGAATACTCCTGGGCAGGTTCTTGGGTAAAAGGTCAGGTCAGGTTTACTTGTCTGATTTTTCCTCTTCTTTTCCCACCCAGTTGAGTGTGATAATAAGTACCTCACCTATCTTAAAGATTATGTCTAATTTTCCAACCAGTCGATTCAGTATAAATCAACATGAAACTGAAAATGTGTTGCATTTGTAGTATCAAGTAGAGACTCATTATAGAAGAAAATACTTGAATTAAGACAAAACAGATACAATGGTGAGAGAGAGAGAGATGAAAATTGAAACTCTTTGGTGAATGCTCCTATTCAGCAGTATCCCCATCTCTCAAGAGCACTCACAGATGTGTATTACAGTGGTTTACAGCAACAGGACCAACCACTAGTAGCTGAAGAGCTGATAAGTTAACTGTAGATTGACTACACATTTTATTTTATCCTATATGAGTAGCTGGCAAGATGTTTCAGCAAGAAGCCTACAGAATAGAGCCTTCATTCAAACTGGTGCCTACTCTATGTACTCTTTGAAGGTGATAGAGGAAGTGTTAGGGTAACTAATGAAGCCCAGAAGCTAAAGATCCCTTCTCCACTTGTGGAATCACATATTTACAGCCATCGCTATTGCACCCATCAAGGAGGAGGTGGTGGTTATGCAGTTACCACCATACAGGAGCTATCTATATCTACAGCAGAACACATAAGCCAAAAAAAGGAAGACAAAACTGAAGTGTAGCTATCACTGCAGCAGCCAGATACTGCTGCTCTGGCAGGGAGAGGAATAAAATGTCATTTAGTAAAAGGACCAAGCTAGAAAATCCAGGAATGTGGGAGCAAAACATGAGGTGAAAGTTAGGCAGAGATTATGAGACCTGAAAGAATTAACATCATACCTCCCAGGGAGTGAAGGCAGAGGGATCCTTGCAGTTTCTGGTTTTGCATTGTCCTTTAATGGCATGAGCTATGGCATAGACTGCAAGTATAGTACTTTGGATAAATCCTGGTTCAATGTTAGCATTCAAAAAATCATCTCTCCAGATCTGATGTTTATTCTCAACATCTTCCAGTAGATCATCCTGGGACTGGTTTGAAATGCACGTTTGAAAATCATGATATTCCAAGTGTGCACAGACTGACAAAAGCATAATATATTCACGTAAAAACTTGTTGTTTTCAATGGGCTTTTCAGGAAGGTTTCTCAGAAAGTCTTGGAATGAGGAGATATCTCCGCTTTTAAATCCAAATCCCACAATGGTTCCCAGCTGTCTGATATTGGGAATTGTACTGATTTTGACTGCAGCTGACCAGTTATCACTTGCAATCCAGATTTTATTAACGTTCCTCTCAATTGCCTTCTCAAATAATTTGAGCACATGGAACTGTCTCATAAAGACAACAATAACATTTACTCTTGTTTCCTTGACAATCCTCTCAACTGCATGATCAACTTTGGTGTGAAAGGTGCTGTCTGAGAGATAGGCTGGCAGCATTTCTTTAAAAGCTATGCAAACATTGTTTGCCATGGCCTGCACCCCAAAGCTCTCCAGAGCGAACCGCCCGTTGTCATCGTCAGTGGCTATTACTCCAATCCAGTTCCACCCAGATTCACAAATCAAGTGGGTCATTGCTCTTGTCTGATGAAAATCACTGGGGATAGTCCTGAAGAAAGAAGGGAACCTGATTTTGTCACTGAGAATTTCAGCTGATGATGCAGGACTGACCTAGGAAGAGCGAACAATTCAGTTACGGAGTTGGTCTCCTCCAAGAGATCCAAAGCTGCCACAGTTGCTCTTTCTTCCAGCCTAACCCAGCCTCCCTTCTCCTGTGAGTGAGCATCAACAAGCTACAGCCGAATGGGGCAAGTTCCCTCTCCCCAATCTTAGGATTCAAACTCATGCCCAGTACCCGTTCAACTTTTTTTTCATGCTCCTCCACATAATCCAGTGAAGGCAGAGAACAAAACCTTTCAAAATGGATATGAGAGTTATGATGGTATAAAGATTTTGGTTTACTCTGTTCAGATACTAATCAACATACTATTCAAAACAATATTTAAAACACTGGAAGCATTAACTATCTTTTGAGTTACTATTCAAATTGCTAGTACTTTTATATATTGCAGTATTTTTCTATCACCGAGTGTGCTAGTATGGTTCACCCATATATATATATTCTTTCCAAGATTTAATTATTATACATGTTAAAATAATCATTAAATCTGTTTGAAGAACCTCCCAGAAAAACAAAAAGTAACAAATACTACAGAATGCTCTAATTCTTTTGAACAAAATATTTATTATCTTTTTCTTATGAATATAGCTAGAAAAACATAAATTGAACATTGCTATTCAAATCTCTCTAGTTTTAATCCTTCTCTATTTGTTTGATGGAACTTTTTTCCCTACATTGCTCGACAGTTCTTAAAAAATTAATTTAAGCTTTCCAAAATAAGAGTCACCTGTCTGGAAGTGATACCAAATCTTACTGGTGTCAAAAGATTGCAGATGCTATTGATAAGAAAAATCTGCTGGGTCCTATTTTCCATCTGCGCCCTAATGCAGGTTTGTTTCATACCACTTGCCTTTTGGTTATGTTCAAGTGTGGCACTTTAGTTTTCATACTTCCTATAGCTCCTGTGGTGGCGTTGGAGATCAGAATTACTTCCTACCATTGCAGAGGAGAAGATTCAGTTAGAAGTTATCTTTGGTTCAGATTTTATGTCTTTTCCACATATTTGGTTACTATGTTGCTACTTCGCAGAGTTAATTTATATCAATGGGCAATACCAAAGTGCAAGACAGGATGGTGTGGAAGTTATCTGCTTTTTCCTTATTGGTCCCAGCCTTAACCCTTCCTCTTTTACATTGGTGAAAGAAGGAACATAAGCACTGGCCAAGGCACAAGTGTGGGGCAGTACTAGTCCTAGAGAGGTCAGAAATAAAGAACAATGCTTTGGAAACAACCAGTGTGGATCTAAATGGTTGTATTCTTTCTCTTCCACTGCTTAAGGAGTAACAGGAGTAAATCTGTGGTTTAGAGCAGTCTTCACATCCCTGTCCATAGTTTTATCTGACTCTAACATTTAATTTCTCTTGGACAGAAGAGAATTCCCAGATTTCTGTCCAGATTTGACTTAGGTTTTTTTTAGCTTGAGATTGAGCATTGTCGTATTCACCACCCGCCAGACCAGACACGGCAGCTGTAACTTGCTGCCTAAACAAAGTCCTAGAGTGTCATCCAAGGTACTGGAGTAACTGGCACAAACAGGACTGACTAATGGCAATGCCAGGCTGACAAGAGCCCAACATCACCCTGAAAGAGCACTTGGAAGCATGTGCCTCGGGCATATAAAAAATCCCTTACTGCTTTTGTTTTAGCAAGTGAATCAAGCCCTCCATTTTGAGCTGAATTTACCCCTCCTGATATCCTTAGGTTGAGCCAAATCCTGCCCAGTAGTAAATACGTGGCTTTTGCAATTCTGATGATCAGAACCGCAGCTTTATGCTAAGGTAAATTTGAACCTCTGTTCAAAATAATGTAATTCCATAAAACCTACCTGTGGGATTAGTTGCAAGGCCAACAGCCTTGAAACTGCCATCGACACCTCCGAGTAGCTGGCTCCAGTGACTGCCTTAATTCTCGGGATATAGTCTGAGTAGTTACACTTGAACTCTACAGCACCCTCAGAAGAATTGAATTTTGACAGAAATCTCAGAGCAGATGCCATGGCTTTTGTAACTTCTGCACACGTGTCATATATCTCGTAGCCCAGAGTAACTCCAGGTAACAGCGTTGAATTGTTGACTGTTTCAATAGCATGTATCATTGCAAGTGTCTGAAGGAAAACTTGAACTTCAAAGCTGTCAGGAAACACAGGAGGTATTTTTTAGAAAAACATTGCTGGAAAAAAGGCTGAAGCAAAGTCAGTTTTGAGCATATCCCTTAGAATTTGACAACGATTGAGAAGAAATGATGGATAGTAAGTTTTGTGTGATTTTCTTGGGGTTTAGTGTACAAAAGATTAGAAACCACACATTTTTATCTCACCTAATAGGAGATTAAGGAAAATGAACACAAAACTCAATATATGCCTGAAAAAAAAAAAAGTGTTTTTCTGAAAAAAAAAGAGACTAAAAATTTAAGTTTCATGCTACATGAAAATTTGCAAGTGATATCTTTGGGAAGTATCTGTCAATGTCAGTTAAAATATTCCAATTTACTACATCTGCTCAGTAAGCCTTTTAAAAAACATATTTACTTTCACCAAATGCATGAAGCAAAGAAAAGGAAGTACTAAATATATCAGAGTAGAAGAAAATACTTCAGAGGGTGAAGTCTCTAGTGATTGCATTGATGTTTCTAAAATCCTCTTTAGACCTGAAAAAGTTAGTACAGCTATTTTCCTCATCTCCAGTGGACATTAAAGCAGATGCTTAATCAGAACTGTGCTAGCACAAAATGTCTGTGATAGAACCAACATTACTCTCAGGCAAACTTCTCTAAAGTTTATAAATCTTGTGAACTAACTTAAATTTCAGATGGACCTTAGACAATTTATGGCTCCATAGACAAATAATGGAAGACTGAAAAAACTATCAACTTTATCAACATTGTCCTATAAATCCAAATGGATGCCTGCATACCTATCTGATTATTAGATTCAGATGTGGGATTAAGATGCATGTAAAATTCAAATAAAATTTGAGGATTTGAACCTGTATTTAAATTAAACAAAATGCATATTTGGGGTTCCTGGGCTTAGGAAAGCTTTGTTATACTTCAAATATTCTTCACCAGGTTTCCTTCTCATGCATTCCAGAAAAATGGATGTTTCAAGCACAGCAGGATTTGGAGCCAACAAAACAAATATTCCGATGAACACTCTGAACCTGAATACATTCATGACATGGTGTTTACATGTAGTCTATCATATAACATAATGCCATGATTATAATTCAAAGTGTAAAAATTACAGTAATTATAAAAATAATTACAATGTTGCCTGCAAGGTACTATTGTAGGTGCCCTGTGAGGTGGGAGGCATACTTGACTGTGGGCTTAGGTAAAATGAAATAGTCTGCCTATGTTCAAATCGTGTGCGTTCAATTTCTTAACAAAAAATTATTAGCTGCACAGCAGAGTCCTTCAGACCCCTAGCAAATTAGCATTTCCATGGAAACTAAATGATTGTTCAGCACAAACCTCCAAGGCTACTAGGTTATCTATGAAGACTGAAATAGGATCAAATGCTCATTCAATTCCTCAGGCAGCCGCAGTATTTTTTACTGTAACTTTGCGATGCTTTGTCATCCTGTATTAATCTACATGAAATTTATGTGATGTCCAAGGTATTTTTAAAGACTAAGAAAAGCAAAAGAACCAGAATTTGTTGAGTTAATGTAAGAGTTACATGCCCAATTTCAGTGATCTCTTCTTTCCTATATATGTAATTTCCAGTATTACTCACCCAGCACAATTCTGAATTACTGGCTTGATGGGATCTTCTTCTGTGTGCAGCATTTCACTATGAACGGCAAACAAGCCTCCAATAACAATGTCTCCTGGAGAACTGGCACCCACGAAGTCGGCAGCATTCTGGCAAGAGAAAGCGATATCAGTGCCTATCACAAAGCAGGGGATCAAAAAGCTGACAAATGCCATGTTTCTGTTTCACTCGCTCACTCCCAGCTGCAGGGCCAACAAGGGCTCCTGTGTCATCTGTAAAGAGCAGCAAAGGACAAAGTCTGCACTCAAAGTTAGTCACACCTCATAAGGTGGTTGTATTTGCTTCACTGGCTGAGACTATTTTATTGAAGGTACTAAAGCAATGCTGTCACAGAAAGTGTGAGGGTGCAGGGATGTGAGGATGAAGTGGGAGTGAGAAAGGTGAGTTTAAAAGGAAATGTTGGCCATTAAATCTGTTATGCCGTGTTCAAAGTTTATTATGCATTATCTGAAACACATGACAAATATTTTGGTATAAATTTGGACTTGTTTTGAATATTTTCCAAATGAGTGCAGGGTACAAAGAAGCAATCATAGTATGGTAGTAATACTGCTGTGACAATACTTTAAAGGGTCCGGTCCAAAGAGTACTGAGAAAAGACCCTGCTGCCACAGTGGGCTTTAGGTCAGAGTCTGATCCAAAAAAAAAACCCAACCCCAAATTACCAAAAGACTGCTTTTCTCTCAATGTTTTTCTATAGGTTTTAAAATCTTTATATAAAAATGATTTGATTCCGTTGGTTCTGATGCACACACATCTCCTAGGGACTTCAATTGGCTTTGAATCAGGTTCTGTACTTACAAGCCAGGCCAAGTTAATGTGGTTAATGTGATAAACACAGAACAGTGGGAAATATTACTCCTAGTTTTTAACTTTCTTCCCCCTCTGACTGAGGACAGCAGCACACGAAAAGCAGCTCCTGTGCTGTGAGAGAAACGGGAAGCAGCTGTTCTCACTGTCACCATTCCCCTCAGATTCGCCAGAATCAGATGCTGTGCCAGGAGGGAACTGGATAAAAAAGAAGCAGAGGCTGGACTCTTACCTTCATAAACTCCAACCATAAACACCAAAGTGAACCTCTTCAGGACAGAAACGTGACTTATGCTAATAAACAATACCAATTCACTAAGGGACACAGATCTGACAATAATCCCTCTCTGATGTTGACACTGGTTTATTTCTGTTTTCTTGCAATGGCTTCTTCAGATTTTGCTTCTTTTGGTAGTATGCCAAAACACTCTGAAAAGAACAGGCTTAGTCATAGCTTTTATTGTCTATGATGGTATAAAAGCTGGGTTTTACATAGAAAATTTGAGTCAATCATTATTTCCTGGCAAGCAAAAAGAGAAATGGGATGTCTGTTATGTATTCTTTCTGATAAGCATAATGCACACCATATAAATTATTTATTCTTATATTTTACTTGTTTTCTCACTAGTCTCTTTGTAGTTAGAGTGTCCATTTGCAGAGACACATTTCTTGTAAATGCAAATACAACAGACATACTACTCGCAAATGCAAATGTTAATCCTTAGTTAAGTGAACATTTGGCCTCTTTATTATAACAGTTTGTGTTTCTTTCATCTGCCTTCTTTCTTTCCATGTGAAATTCTCACTGCTGGGTCAGTGCATATAGTAAACAGCTGCCTGTGTTTTATTTAGTGTATCTAATCACATGCTTTTATGGGAAGATGTTGATACTAGTTTATGCTGCTTCTGTACTGGCTTGCAAAAATTCCAGCTATTCCGAAAGTTTTCCTTTTGACTTATAGCAGTGTTAACTGTAGTCAGGTTCTGGCTCTGAGTTATGAGACATTCACTTGCAAATATTCATTTATGCATTCTTTACCAGCCATGTAATGCATCCTAAAGCTTGGTTCCATATATTCTAGTGTTTCCTTTACCTTGCCTATAACTGTGTATATAAAACTTATACTTAGATGTAGTTAAAGTATAAGACTGGAACTAGCTATTTCCTTAAGCAAGTCACAAGAAATATTCAGCCACATGCCCTTCATATAAAACGTAACTTTTAAAGGCTTAAAACTAAGGATTAAGGACTCCAAGAAAATACAGTACTGATCGTTTGAAACTTCAGATTCATTATAATTTATGATTAGAAACAGAAGAGGAACTTTACTCTGGCCAGTCTCTAAAAACCTATTAATTTCTATAGAAGAGGATTTTACCTGCAAGTAAAAAATCCTTACTTGGTCACCGTGGAAAGTGGAAGTTGCCAAAATAAACATCACATATAATTGATACATAATTTCATGTTATTTATAAAAACACCACAAAATGAGGTATGCTTCCAATTCAGCTACATAGAGTTTATGTCACAGTGTAGAGTTTTTTCAAAAGAAAGGGATTTTATTGTTTTTGTTTGTTTTCAAGATCTGTATCTCGTAATCCCTACTAGTGATGAGAAGTACTTAGAAGTCTTACTGAGACAGCTCAGCCTACTCTAATACTGTGGAATTGAACGGAATTGTTTGCAAATATCCTTTTTCTTTGGCACTTCAATGCAAGAGAGATAAATGTGTAGTACAAAATTTTCCTTGCTTCAAGTTTAGGGACATATCATTGAAACAATACTAGACTTTCACAGTTGTCTGCATAGGAGTATTTCCTGGCAGGTATAATCAAGCATAGGATTCTTGAAGTATCATCATGTCTAGAAAATAAATAGCCTTAATGCAAAGATGGTAAACAGGACCTAACAATCCCAAAGCTACTCTGAGAGCCATAGATGAACTCTAAGAGGCTTCGGAGGATCTGTTGGGAGACAAAGATGCTCTGTTAGTATCTCTGTATGCCCCGAGGTTACCTGTTGCCATGCCAAAATGGTTACTTCTTCCACCTGGACTTTAGCTTCACTTTGAGGAAACCAGAATTCGTGGGGTTTGGGTGGTCCTTTCAACCTCAGCACTAATCCTGAAGGTGACTGCTTGTAATTTTATGGCTAATAAATTTTTGGCGACAGTATTGAAAGGATCCATAATCCAAAATGTATAAGAGAAGCCAGAGGGACTGAAGACCAACTGAGTGTACCCTCACCACCTGCCCCTCCTGTCTTTGCAGCCTCAAAACTTGGACAGGTTGGGGCTTTTGTGCAGAGGGAAGTTTTTCAACTGTCAGTAGCTTGGTCAAGCAAAGAGAGACTATACTGTGTAGGAAACAAACACCAATATTTTGGCTGAACTTCTTGTCCTCACTGGTGTTTTTCATGGAGCAGTTAATGGCTTAGAATCCAACAGGAATATCTTTTCTCTGAAGGCCGTTCAGTCAGATACTGTTAAAGCAGAAAGACATTTTTCATTACTTTTTATTTTAAACTGGTTTTAATTGTGCTGTTTCCAAAGCAACATACAACAGACAGCTAAATCCTTTGCCAGGCATGCACAACAGTCAAGGAAGGAAAGACGAAATTTGGATTCTCTCACCATTATTCAAAAGAGTAGGGTAACCCCTTCTCATTCAGACAGGACCTACATTGACATAATGGCAATTGCCCTGTTTGGAGAACCCAGCAGCATTTAAATAAAATCCCATCATTTACATTAAGAGGATTAAATATTGGTTAACATTGTCAGCTTTCTAGATCAATAGAATCATTGTATTCAACCCAAAGATTTTGATTTACTGAGTTTCTTTTAAGGAAGTTTAAACAATGAAAAAAAAAGCAGTTGATATTTCATTACTTAATTTCAATTACCTTTTAAAAATTCTTCTATTTATTGGGACCCTGTACAGCTTAATATTAAATATTAAAATTAAAGAATGGGAGTATATATACCTATCATTTTGATGTGTGGTATGTTTTAAAACCAAACAAACATAAAAATTAAAAACACATCAACAGTGAAATGGAATTTGGATGGAAGCCAATGGTCACATTAATTCCTGAGAAACAAACTAACTCAATTTTCAAGTTCATTGGGTTTGTCCTCTAGAGGGTGTCAGCTGAGCTGCATGGTGGGAAGGACGAATCCTGTTTATCTTCATCAGGTGACAATATTGTAATGTGCCTCTTGATGTTCCCTGAAAGTTGAATTTCCCCTGATGCAAATGACCGTGTTGGAATACTGGTGGAAAACTGAGATGCTGGATTGTCTGTATAGAGGAGGGCTATGACAGTGCCTTCAACCTCCTCCATGGACTTGTCAGGGCCATCCTGGGTGGCCTCACAGTAATTTCTTTTTCAGAAAGTGTTTTAGTTAATAGTTCATGTTGTGTATATTCAATGCACCTCTGCTATTTATGCCATAGTAGAATAAAAGAAATTAAAATAGAGTGGTGAAAGGAGAAATACAGCTAATTTCTACATTTTTTTTACTTCAGATCAGAGACATTTTTTTTCACTTAGCTTCTTTCTCCAATATTTTAATAAACTTATATTAAATTTCAGGTTGAATACAATTTTTACATGAAAAATCAAGGGGATTTGAATTTTCTGATGTCGATGACAAATATTTTTAGCCATTCAAGAACTGAATTTACCTGTAAATTAACTGTTGGGGTTTTTTTAATAATCCAGTAAGACTGCCCCTATCCCACCCAGCCAAGATAGTCAGCTGCATAGGTTGGATGCAGGTCAATTTTTCATAAAACCCAGCATAGTAGGCAGGACCCAGCTTATTGAGATGCTGTTTTCAGAATTTTTCACCAGGTTTCATTTCTCTCTTTTGTTCCATTTCTTCCTTTCTTAATTAAAAAACAAGAGAGCAAAAATGTCATTCGTCTGTTGACAGTGCAAATATTTGGTCCCAGACTGTAGTGAAAGGGTCACCAACAGGGAAAGAAAACCTCTAGCTTAGGTATTCAGGCTTTCTCCTGAGAGACTGGAGGCCAGGGGTCCTTCTGCCAAAGACAATCCCACAGTGACATCTTTCCTACGTAAAGGAGGGGGCTCAAATCTTTCTTCTCCCTAGGGATTTAAAAATAAAAGTGGTTACAATTTTTAGACATCTCCAAAGGAATGGATTGTGGAGGATCTGAGTGTGTTAGTTTTAAATACAGGCTGTTAAAGGGACAGATAACTACCTAAATTAGCTGAGGTCACTTGTTCTGTTCAGCCTGAAGAAGAGGAAACTGAGGGGAGACCTCTTCACAGCCTCTGCAACTTCCTCTTGAGGGGAAGAGGAGGGATAGACACTGATCTCTTTTCTGTGGTGACCAGTGACAGGACCTGAGGGACCCTGAAGTTGTGTCAGGGGAGGTTTAGGCTTGATATTAGAAGAACATTCTTCACCTAGAGGGTGGTTGGAACAGACACCCCGGGGAAGTGGTCAGAGCATTAAGTCTTGACTCTTGGGGATGGTCCTGTGCAGGGCTAAAAGTTGGACTCGATGATCCTTGTCGGTCCCTTCCAACTTCTGTCATTCTGTGAATGGCCATAGCCATCTTGGTGACCTTGCGCTTATTCTCATTAAATCTCTTTTGCAAATAGCATTTACTGATTTTTTTAAATCTTGCAGTGCTTGTCCCACATAAATTCCTTTAAAAATATGAGCACTCTACTTCAGTAATTTTGGAGACAAAACAGAATTGATAGTATTAAACTGTAATTTGAATAAGAGAGATGAAAACTCTTTTGAAAGCTTGGACTGAAAGTCAGGTGAAACCTACTTTTAAGGGAATGCATGAATCACTAAAAGATAGCAGGAAAATACCTGCCCAGATGTTCAATTACTCTATGCAAATATCAGAATAAAAACAAGTGAGAATTCATTTGCTTCCCTCCCTCAGCATATTTTATCAAGAACACTTTTGGAAAACATGGATTTAAGACTCTTCAGATAGAGGAGGAAATCAAGTCCATGTCTCCCAAATGTGCAGGCTGATAGTATCTGTAATAGTACACCAGGAAAAGAGCTGGTCTTCACTTGCCTTATTCTCATACGAGTCTGCATTTTGTCACTGTTTTGAAACCACACATCTGAACTAGCACATAGCTGTTTACGTTCTCCCTTAACACTGAGTTATTTAACATAGAGAAAGATACCTTGGGACTGGATTATAGGATTTCCAGAATTCCCTTCCAACCTCAACTACTGTGTCATTCTTTGATAATACCACCTCCAGCAGTGTTTGGGAGGTATAGGTGTCCACAAATGCCAAACTACAGAAGACCCAAGTGAGATCTGAGGGTTCTCTCAGGACAAACTACTGTAGGCAGTCCTGAGCTCAGCCAGCAGGTCTTGGGAAACTCTGTTTCTGAGAACCTAAATCTCTTTATGTTTGTGCAGCATAAAAGCTGTGAGGAGCTCTTTATGCAGCTGTAAGGAGCTCTGTAGGTAAGCGACAAGATTCCTGAAGAGAGACAGGTCTTATGTCCTAGTTAACTCAGTTCAGGTTTTATGCTTATTGATTCATGGTTGCTGTTGTTGTGTCACACTTATTCTGGACTCTTTAATTTACTTTGGTTTTCTTTTGAGAACTTTAAAGATCTCAGTTCACCTTACAAGGTTTAACTGATTGTGTTATAATAGTAAACATACATCTGCAAAGAGAGCAGTACAGGCAGAACAGGTGACACTCCTAAATATTCAGTTCAGATAAGCAAAAGAATCCAAAACAGAAAATCCAGATGAGTCACTCTGGATTTCAATCTTCAGAGTAAAAGACTGAGAAAAACAAAAAAAAGGGTTTCACGTATTAAAACCACTGGGAATGTTTCTTGCTAAAGGGTTCATTCTTAAAATCTTGTAGATTAACATAACATTCTACACACTTCCTACAGAATACCATGCACTGTTGGTTAAAGAGAGCTTACATACACAAAAATACTGCATTACTGACTTTGGCTTACCAGAAAATAAGAAAGAAGATCTTGCTGTCATTTTGACACCCTGACAAGAAATTGTCTTTGAAGACATATCTCAAGGATGGATAAAACCATTAATCTGCAGTTACTTCTGCAAGCATTCTGCTTATACACATCTTTTAGAAATACAATACAAAGAAGCTAACAATACATAAAACTGTGATTGATCCTAAGTTTGGTATTAAATCTCCTTGCAATCACTCAGCCCTTAACGCTGAGGGTGGTAGAAAGACTATGATTACCTCCATTAATTGGAAGAAGAAACAAATTATGTCAGCAGCTATCCAAAAGACAGCAAGAATTTCCAAGCATCAACCAAGGAAAAGTTTTCAAGAGAAAAATACATTACCTATGTGAATTTTTCAGCCTTTTTTTTTTTTTTAATCGTCTCTCCAGAGATTTTCAGGTATTTTCTCCACTAGATTTTCAGGCATTTGATTTCCTGCAGTTTTAAGGTACTTCCCTGATTACCTACGTAGATGAAATGGTTATTGCCACAATGCAAGACGGAAATTTCATGATTTCATAGAAAAGCAAGGAAGGTTTATTTAGAAAATGAAAAAAAAGTTAATATTTTCTTAAAGGTATATTTAAATATCCCTATAGTTAAATGACAGAAATATTTACCAGTGTTTTCTGTTAGATGGAGCCATTTTGAAGTCTCAGAGGATAAGCATAAAACCTTGTACTGCACATTGCTCTAAAGATTTCACTTCTTTTTGTATCATCTTTATTTTTGGTCTTTATTATCCAGAGGGGCAGCAAGAAAAAGGAACTTCAGGAGTTTGAGTCCAATGCATATAGTATTTTCCCATCTGCTTTAGATTTTTTGCTTGGTTTTTTGTTTTGTTTTTAAATCAGAATGGTTTTCTTCTTTTCACACATCAGTTTCTTTATGCAAATTCCCACCACTCACTGGAGAAGCTCCGTTTTCACATCATTCCTAGTGATAAGAAAAATCATACTTGTGTGGCACCTAATATCCTAACTTGTTCAAATCCTTCCTCTACCTCAAATACATTGAAATGTAGATACTATTGTTCTTACATAGATGCAGAATTCTTTGACATTCATTTGTCTAAGAAGTTGCATGTGGGCAGTAGATTCTTAGACATATAGAATGGTTTGGTCTGAAAAGGACCATTAAAGATCATCTAGTTTCAACTCCTCTGCCATGGGCGAGGACATCTTCCACTAGACCAGGTTTCTTAGAGCCCCATCCAACCTGGCCTTGAACACTTCCAGGGATGGAACAACTTCTCAGGGTGCCCTGTTCCATTGTCTCACCTCTCTCATAGCAAAAATTTCTACCTTGTATACAAAGTAAATTGACCCTCTCTCGATTTAAAGTCATTGCCCCTTGACCTGTCACTACAGGACTTGGCTAAAAGTCTATCTTCATCTTTCTTGTAAGTCCCCTTTATGTAATAAAAGGTTGCAAATATTTTCTTGTTGTTCTTGAGACAATATTTTATTTTAAAAGATAATGTCACTATTTCCACATATAAGCATTCATAAATCATCAACCAGGCGCAATAAAAACATGATGATAATCATCATTTGATGACGATGATGATGGTGATAGTGGTGATGGTGGTAGGTAGATGAGGTAGATAAGGATAGATGATGACGGTTCACATTAGAGTCTGTGAATATATCTGTAGGTTAATGAAAGATGATTCATAATAACTTGATTTTAAGTGAGGCAGTAAGAAAGATCTCTGTAGAGACATCATGTCTAGTCCTATCTCATTAATAAGAAACTAGGAAACAAAACTAAATTTATTTTTTAATTACACCAGAATAATTTACAGCTTGATTCTGCAGAGATGTTTTGGCCATACAAGACTGATCTGTACCCTCCAGGACTGAAACATGACAGATCTCATGATTCAGTGTGAGATTATAATGTTTAGAAATGCTCCAATCACACCTCCAAATTCAAAACACAATGTGATCTGGAAAGTACCAAGGTCTTTGAAGTTTTAACAGCAGTTTTAATATATGACAATGTAGCATATGCATTGCATTATTAGAAAATAAATGTTAATACAAGCATGAAAGAAACGGAAAACAAATTTTAGGGTCAGAATTATTTAATCCCATTAATCCAACACAAATATTTTGAACATGACATAATCTCCAGAGTTTCTCATCAGAAATTTCATTTCCATGAGACCTTTCTTAATCTCATTAGGTTTAAGCCTCAGTCCGTCTGGTTTATTTATGTTATTTCTGATTTGTAAACAGTGCATTTCCAAGTGCCTTGTTTTTAATGAAGTGTAACAGTGGCATTTGATTGGAATTTAGATAAATGAGCAGATAGATCCATGTCTATTTTCTGCAAGTTCGTATGCATATATCTATGAAAAACTAAAAATATAGATAGATAAAGGCCAAAGGCTGGTCCTTGTTACCACGTCTTCTTGCTCTTCATCCCCAAATAGAATGAATGTATTAAGTGATCAACAAAGTTTCTTTGTGGGCTTCCCCTGACTGTTGAAATAATATGATATAGTTTAGTGGGCATGTTGGTATTTGGTCAGAGGTTGGACTTGATGATCTTGGAGGTCTTTTCCAACCTTAATGATTCTATAATTCTATGAAAATAGTCCAGAGAAAGGCAATGAAGCTGGTGAAGGGTCTGGAGCACTGAAGAGTCTTATGAGGAGTGGCTGAGCGAGTTGGGGTTGTTTAGCTTGGAAAAAAGGAGTCTCAGGGGAGACTATATCTCTCTCTACGACTACCTGGAAAGGAGTCTGTAGATGGGGGAGGGTCAGTCTTTTCTCCCAAGTAACAAGAGGACAGTTACTTAGACAAGAGGAAACAGCCTCAAAGTTGTTCCAGTGGAGGTTTAGATTGGATATTAGGAAATATTTCTTCACTGAAAGGATGGTCAAGCATTCAACAGGACGTTCAGGGAAGTGGTGAAATCATTGTCCCTGGAAGTGTTCAAAAAATGTGTAGATGTGGCGCTTAGGGACATGGTTTAGTGATGGAACTGGCAGCGTTAGGTTAGTGGTTGGACTTGAGGATCTTAGAGGTCTTTTCCAACCTTAATGGTTCTATGGTTCCACGATTCTATGAAAAGTATTATGACAGAATCTTACAGAGAGTCTTTATAAAGAAAAAGCTGCGCCTGTAAAAAATAAAGAGCTTCTTTGTTCTGTGGAAGATAATTGTAATGGCCCTTTTTTTATAAATACCATAGAACCATCATCGAACCATATTTTGCTTGGGTTGGAAGAGACCTTTAGAAATCATCTAGTTCCAAACCCCCTGCCATTGGCAGGGATAAATTCCACTAGAACAGGTTGTTTAGAGCAACACCCAGCCTGACCTTGAGCTTTTCCAGGGATCGGGCATCCACAACAACTTCTCTGGGCAATCTGTTCCCATGTCTTGTAACCAATATGTATCAGCATATACTATCACTTGTAATGTTTCCTAAGTTTGTAAGCCTCTATGGCACACTATGCTTACAAAGAAACAGTTCTTCCCCTCAAAGATTTTAATGCTAACTGAACCCAAGGAATTATTTAACTGAATTTTACAGGCAGAGCAGGTGACTTTTCCAAGGGCAAACCAGACATGCTAAAAGCAAGCAATAAAACCTGTCTCTTAAGAGCACCCTTTACTGAGTACCATCATAATAATCTGCCCATCATCTCAGTATACCATTAACATTTATTATGCCATGCACATGTTGGTTCAGATTGTAGTGGGATGTACTGCTAATTCCTGCACAAGTGTTCTGTTCACTTAATCTGTTGATAAGAGACACAGCAAAGACGTTTCTGGTGTTTTCAAAACATGCAGCAGGTGGAACAGGTGGTGTTGAAGGTGTTCAGGGTAAAGGAAAGGACTAGCTCAGGTTCACTGGAGCTAAGGAGGTACTCAGCCTCCTTTGGCTTGGTGTATTAAACAGAGTAGAAAATAGACAAGCTTACTTATTTAATGCCAATGTTTCGGGAATCACCCTGACCTCCACGAACCTGACCGTTACTGAGCATATCTAGTATCTCTTTACCAAGGAACCCATATCAACGTAGATTCTCTGCATCATGCAAGGCTTCATACTGTGCCCTCCCCAGGGCATGGCTGGATTTCTGTCCACTATCCCGGCTACCCCAAGGATCTTGTCTTCGGCCAGGATTTATGCTCAGAAGCTCTGAAAATAGCATGACCACACTGTGGTTGAAGATAGATCTTTGACAGTAAATAACACAACTTCTCTGACACAGATATTCAAATTCATTTTCCTCCAGAACAGATTCCAGAATCTGTTACCAATGATAACTTGTGATTTTGCTTGGAGCACAGTATTCTGTAACTCTGTACATGCAAAAAACTGAACTTTTATCTAGTGTTTACTTAGCAAATAAGGACCTAACGAAGAGTCTATTGAAGTCAGTGGGAAGGATCCTATTGCCTCTGGATCAGGCATTAGATTGCTTTGACATTGTCTGTCATTAAGTATAGTGTATATTGTCCAAATATGGACAATTTTTGTATACCAAAAAAAACAATAATTTTTTACTTCTGCCCCAAATTTAAAAATAATCGTCTATAATGTGCCCTTTACGGGGAAGCACAATTTCATCAGCAACAGTAGGGACAGTGATGGCAAACAGTTGGTTCCTAACCTTAGAAAACTCTTGCTGAAATTATTGTAACTCAGAGACTAGAAAGTGCAGGAATCTCTCTCCATCCAGGAAGCAGCCTCACCCTTTTATCATTCAAAGCCTCACTCCTTCATCTCACCACAGAGCGTATGGTATAAATGGGAATATGCAAAGGGGCAGGACCGTGATCTTGTTTCCAGGTTAACTGAGGGCCTGAGCAACTTCCAAGTGAAGGCACTGTCTGTCCCTGAGGCTTTGTGCAGACTGTGGCTAATCGATCTCAAGGAAAAAAAAAAGATTTTCGAGGCAGTTCATCAGATTTTATTGTTGCAAAAGTGAAGAAATCTTGCTCTGCTCCACTGGAGTCTCTTTCTTACATACTATCTCCCTCCTCTATCCTACTCCATCCTCCTTCCCTCAGTCACAGCTATACCATCCCACCCATATTCTGTCCCTGATTGCAGTTGTGGACTGATCTGATTCACTGAAATGTCAGGCAGCTCTTAATTGTTTTCTTCTTGTTGTTGTTTTTTATTTCAGTGAATTAAACTGACACAGAAGTGTGTGGCAAGTGCTGAAGCTGGCACAATGTTAGCAGTGGGAGTGTGTGGCCAGGAATAGGGTGGACAGAGACACACTGAAGGGAAAACCAACCTGTTTTCAGCAGTGGTGAGCTGTCTCTGAATGAAGCAATTTAGGGAGCTATACCTAGCTGGTGGTAGAGCCTTTAGGCCTCAGCTTTGCATAAAGAGAATAGTCCCTTGACTTTAGTGGTTGGCTTCTGTTAACACCTATTTAGCAGTTGTTTGCAGATAGGCTAGGTATACAAGAAGAAGTGCCGCTAATAGAGCTGCTTGGAGTATCTGCAGAAACTCTCAAACCCACTTCTTAAAGGGCGAACATATTCTCTAAGCTCAGCTCTATTCTTGCATCATTCATAGAGAAACATGAGATGTTTGTATAGCTGCCCACTGAAAAACTTGGCAGGCCTCCTTACTATTCTTTTCCTGGATGCTGCCCACCAAAGCACAGTGCAAATACATGAATAGTGAAGTGGTTGTTCAGTCTGAAAGCTTGTAGGAGCATGTACTTATATGAATACAAACATTTTCTCCCAGTTTGGCAAAGAAAAAAAGAATACATACTGAAAATGGCATTTCAACATCAAGACAAGTAACCTGAGATAACTCTCTCGCGAGAGAGGTAAGCATGAAAAATTTTTATTTACATGTAGCTACATAAGGTCAGACTATACAGTTTACCTCGACTGGTTACAGAGTGTAGAGTCTCCCTGTGTTTGTAGAGGATAGAGTGGATAACTGAGAAGTGGTTAGGATAACACATAGTTTATATATTTTGAAGTTTGTTCTTTGGGAAGAAATACATAACAATCCACTTTACACAAAACAATGGGTTTTCATTTAAAGATCATAGGAATAGGCAATGAGCAAAATACCCAAATGCAGAGACAGACATGTTTGGCTTTATCAGCTGGAGACAGAGTAGGAAATATATTATTAAACATCACCATCTACTGGATGCCAGTAATTGTTCCTTACAAAGGAAACCATAAACTTCTATGCCGAATTCACTTGTCAGACAAGCCTCTGCTTTCACAGATCTGACATTGCTTGTGAAGTTATTGGCAAGCCAAAGCTTGTGGACCTTTTCAGTACCAAGTTGGGAAAAGATTTTCAGCATTATGAAAATAAACTCAGAAAGTTCAGGTTGCTATAATGCAGGCTATGAAATTGCTGATAAGGTAGAATGGGAACTAATAAAAAGAAGGTGAGTGAAGTCAGGCATGAGGGCAATAGAATCTTCTGGATAGTCAATTTGTTTTCTTGGGGTATTTTTGTGTAGATAAACACATATACATGTACCGCACAGAGCTCCATGGTTGTCCCCCTGGGTAGTTCAATGCTGACTGCAGTTCCATGGTTTTGAATATTAACATTTTACTCTCTTGGCTGCACAGATAAAGTTCAACCATATCTGTGTGATTTACAGCATCAAGACTGGGAGGGGGTTTCACAGGACTGGTTGAAGTCAAAGGGCACCAGTGCAGATTGCACTCCCCTTCTTTAGCTGCTAGACAGGACTAGCTGGGCAACAAAGGATGTTCCTTCCCTTCCCACTGAGAGCAGAAGTCCCCGGCGCCATAGTTAAGAATCCTTGCCTGATGCCCTCTCCCTGCTTTTACATGTCCTTCCAGCTCTTTTTTCTGCAAGTGTCAGAGAAGCCACTGCACTGAGTGGTAGCAGTGGGTGAAATTAATACCCTCCTCTGCGGTAGAAGAGATATCCAATAGAAAAGTGTCAAAATTTGAGGGCACTCCTCTTTCTTTTCCTTTGCTTTCTCTAAGGTTTCATTTGGTTGCATTCACAAAACCGGTGACACCAGAACTAAACAAATTCTTTACAGAAAGTACTTCGAAAAATTTGCTGAGGTATAAGCACACTAAGGAGGGCTCAGAAAGAAGCTGCAGTAAGAATGCAAAACCAAAGAATTTTTCCTGTGAGTAATGATCTGAAGCCACCATTACAATTATTATATCAAGAAGAATGATTCAATTACTATTGGAAACAGTAAATCTAAATTATGGAGGGTGTTTCAATGCTTTGACCCTTTAATTAATAAGTAGGTACTTATCTAAAGAAATTTGTGTGACAAAAATATCTATTCCTGGTTATACCCTTTCAGAAGATGTTGCCAGTAACAGTGTGAAATGCAGGAGATTTTAGCTAATGCACTAATTTTTTTTTTTTTTTAATTTCAAGACCAAAATGCTGTCAAAAAGTATATACTGAGATGTGGAAAGGACCAAAAGAGGTGGGAAAGCTTTCTTGTTCGAATTGGTAGTGATTAAAACTCTTCTTTGTAATGTCAGAGAAAACCAGAAATGGAGCTTCAGAAAGAGCTAAATATGTTCATGCTACATCAAAGCAAGAGAATGACGAACACTGACAATAATGAGAAATTACTTTATTATTTCCTTGTAGAGTACTGGTATGTACCATACTGTACTGTTATTGTACTATCAGCATATTTGGAAAGAAATAGGTTTTAGAACCTACCAAATAGTCCGTATCAGAGCTACTGTGCAGATCATTTGTCAGGGGAGGATATGAGGTGAAACAGTTTCCAACACTTAAGTAAACATCATGCAGTTACACAGGAACAGATCAATAACAAATTGTATTTCTATTGCTGCATTTATCTTCCAAACATTTCCAGGTTCAAAACAGAGAACCCCTCAAGTAGATTGTTGTTACTGGCAAGTCATACTGATACAAATAAGTTAAAAAACATTTTGTTCAATGTGCTGTGTTGGCAACAAAAAAAAGCAAGATGAAATGGTGCAATACCTGAGTGCTGATATAAAAGGTATTTCGTATGTATTTTCGAAAAAATAATTCTATTGTGCTACAGAGTACATGCATCTGATATTTTCTCCAGGCTGTATAACAGAATCTGTTGAATTTTGGTGGGATTACACCATTAAAAAATTCACCTAAAACTAAGCAAGGCTTTCTAGGCTCTCAGTACAGACAAGAAAGAGAAACAAATATTTTTTAGCAAATGGCTTGTTCCACTGGGTAACGTGTGCGGTATGAATTACCCCTGGGATACACCTTTTCTTCTCCACTGACTATAAAGGGAGACTAAGGTGAACAGATTAGACACAGAAAACTTACTCTGAGACAGACGTATCATATGCTTCAGGGACAAATCATTGAACCATAGATTAGTTTGGGTTGGAAGGGACCTTTAATGCTCACCAAGTCCAACTCACCTGCAATGTGCAGGGACATCTTTGACTAGATCAGGTTGCTCTGAATCCTGCCCCATCCAGCCAGACTTTGAATGTTTCCAGGCATGGGGCACCTACCCCATCTCTGGGCAATTCTTTCTATCTATCTATCTATCTATCTATCTATCTATCTATCTATCTATCTATCTATCTATCTATCTATCTATCTATCTATCTATCTATCTCTATCTATCTATCCCTCCCTCTTTCTCTCCCTCTCTCTCTCTCTGCAATTCTTGAATAGGAAAACTATAAAGAAACAAAGAGATGTAGATGTATGTTTCAACAGTTCTACTTCATAATTACATTTTACTCAGTAAAGAGCAATATGTTAGGACCATAATTCTCAAAGGACACAACGACAAAATAATAATAAAAATTTCTAGCCGCTGGCAATGCTGTAATGTCCATAGTACTTATGGCTCCAGCTAGCCCGATTCAATACCCGCTCCCTCTTTTCTGTCTTCCGAAGGCTGAAATCATACATTTGGGTGAACTGTTGACTCCGGCAGCAGGGAGCTTAGACATGGGGTAGGATTGTCCACTGCCATAGCAGTTGGTGTCCCTCTTTTCCTTCAGCAGTATTACAAATGGCTGTTGTCCCAGGGTGGAACCTAGCTGGCCCCTGGGCTGACCCCTCACTCAGTTAATCTCTGTGTTGATGATGGCTAGACTTCATTAGTGCCACTGAGGGTGTTCTGGCATCATAGCAAAGGAGGATCCTGCTCTTAAGGAACAAAAAGATACATTTAGCTCCATAATACCTAAAAGACAATATCACATTGAATTTTGCTCACAAAATATTCAACACAACAATTAATAGCTGAGAGGTTTTATTATCCCATGGAAATATAGGTCCTTGTGGACCAAATTATGAAGTGGTCAGGTGAGTGAAGAGTCACAGAAAAGTCAGAGGGTCAAATGCTGTTTTGCCATAACCTCAAACAAGGCCATTTGGACCAGAAGATGAACTGTCACAGTGAGTTACAGTAAGAGTTGATGTACTGACACAGGCAGGTATGGACAAAGTCATATATAACATCACTTAATGAAGTAAGACAGAGACATGGGAACAGTGAAGACATGTTTGAATAGAGTAACCAGCAAGGAAAGAAATGTATTTTACACAGTGGAGAGAAGAGGTGTAAGCAGAACAGCAGAATGTTCAGGCTAAATGCCATCTTTGGCTCTGGGACCCTCTCACATGTCTTCCTCATTTCTGAAGTCCATCATTTATTACTTACGAAGAGGTTTTTGGCTTTTGGCAGATATGAGCACACTCGGGGTTTTGCTAAATATGGATGTGATAGATGACAGCTGACAGCTGGTCTGAAAATTCAACTGTGCAGGAGTGGAAGTGGTCATATTCTGCTGCTTTGTAGTGCTGGTGGGAGCAGTGACTTGAGGTGTAGCAGAAGACTGGAGGAGAGTAGAAGACAGAACAGCTCTTCACAAGTTTTGTGTCTGTGACAGACCAACACTAACTGATGGCTAGAAGAATGCCTCTCAATTCATCCTATACAATATTTCAGGGCTGCTTGCTACCACAAGCTATACTACAATTTCCCAGTCCTTATCTGGAGGAGCACAACACTCAAGATTTTGCGTGAATGAGAACGTATTAAAACAGTGGATGTTGCAGTGATCAGACTAATTTTCTATACTACTGACAATTTTGCTCTCTGAAAACAGCAGGGACCATCTTTCTGTGATTGTCTCCTGCCATCTCTCTGTCAGCATGCTGAAATGGAGCAAAACAAAGACACGTCTGCCATATGAATGCGACTTGTTTGTACAAATTGAAGATGTTTTGTTCAATCACCCACATAACTACACTAGGAATTAAGGAAATAGTGGCAGACAGAGCTCAGAAGGGTCCCATGACCAGCTTTCCCCGTCTTGGCCTAGCAGCTGTCAGGAGGTTGCTGCGAAGAGCAAAGCACCCGTCGGTCACCCTCTCCCTCCTCCGGAGGGGAGGATGAGGACAGCATCCGCCGCCGCCTTCTGCCCTGAAGGGATGATGAGAGCCTCGAGGCCCCCCTTGCCCTCGTCGCAGCGGAGCTCCCTGACACAAGCCGGAGCCACTGCCGACAGTAGTTAATCATTAGTTCCCAAGAGATCCGCTCCTGACCGGCTCCCCTGAACCTCCCGGGCCTTCAGCCGTGCCCTGTCCCCTTCTGGCCTGACAGAGCACCGCGGCGGGAGAGGAGGCGGGAGGCAGGGACGGACACGACTCCCCGCTGCCTCCCGACAGCCACCTCCGGGAACCCGTCCAAGGCGGAGCCCCCTTCGCGGGCGCGGCCGTCTCTGCCCGCACGGGAGCGATGCAGCCTCCCTGGAAGACGCCGTAGGGCACACCTGTCCCCCGTCGCCGCCCCCGCATCGCCTCTCCTCCCCTTCACGTCGGCGCTCGGCTAACACCGTGTCCCGCCGAGGCTACAGAGCCCCGGCGCATGCCGCAGCCGGAGCCCCCCGCATCCTGAGGCCACCGCCGCCACCGTGCCCTCTGCCCCATCCCCTCCCGCCGCCCATGGGGCAGAGCAGGACTCGGTGAGAAGCATGGCCAAGGGGCCGGAACAGGAGGACGCCTTCCTGCACCTCCCAGCCGAGCAGGCGGTGCCCGCCGGCGGGCAGGAGGAGTGCTACGGAGGGCTGCTGGGGCGCGGCTTGCTGCCCTGCGCCCAGGAGGGGCTGCCGGGGCCGGCGCTGCCCGCCGGCATCAAGGCAGGTAAGAGGCGGGTGCCAGCAGCGTCCCCTGCTCAGCCCGCGGGCAGGGCGGGTGCTGCAGCCGGCCGAGGAGCTCGGGGTCTGGCGGGAGGCGCTGCCGGGCCCGTCCCCTCGGCCAGCGGCGGGCAGGGCGGCGGGCGGGAGGGGCGGCTTGTGACCGGACCGTAACGATGCTCTTGGGTTTCTCTTCTTGTCGCCCTCGGCGCTCAGAAGCACACCTCAGCAGCGAAGCCCTCTCCTCGGAAGAAGAGGATGCGGATCCTCGCGACGGCGCGCTGACAGCCGCCGACCAGAGCCCCTCTGCGAAGAAGAGCATCACGCAGATCATGAAGGACAAGAAGAAGCAGACTCAGCTCACCCTGCAATGGTAGGGCCCCGGTGGCCAGCCCCCGCTGCCCTCCCCGGCCCCGGGGCCGGTGGTGGCCCCGGCCCCGGCCGCTCGGCGGGGACCCCGCGGCTTCAGCACCGAGCCGTCAGACTCAAAGGGACCTTTCTCTGACAGCTGAGCCGGCAAGGAGGGTGACACCTCACAGTTATTTTAGAAATATTTGTCATTTGTGGGGGGTTTGGATAGTTGGTTTGGGGGGTTGTTTTGGTTTGGTTTATTTATTTTTTTTCGGATCAGCCTTTGCTACAAATAAGTACATCCATCCCTAAGTTTCTGATTTTTGAAATTATCAGACGTTTGTCAGTTAACAGAAGTCTCTGTCAGATTCTCACACTACATGGCTGTCAACGAAATGCATTAACAAAATCTAGAAATGAAACACTATTCAAGGATTACATATGTGAATGGCTGCTTTAATTATCCTTTAAGGCTATGACACTTAGGTTTTCATATTTCTTTTACATTTTGTTCTACCACCTATGGAAGCCCTAACTTTGCTTCATTTTATCTGGGGAAAAAGTTAACCAAGTAAGAGCTCAAATTTGCAGATATTCATTGATAAATGTTCCTATTAAAGTGCACTTGAAGTTAGCGAGGACTGCTGTTGAATAAAATGGGAACTTAATTAGAAAATGCAGACTGTAAAGATTTTTTTTTCCTTCTAACTGAAAAATTAGACTAATCCAAATTATTCAGTTTCTTAGTCTAGGTAACATCTGATTTCTGAGAGTAAATAGTTAAGTCTGGTGAATCAGTGCAAAGTTATTCAGCATGCAGTGTTTACTACACAGTATTTTCTTATAGATTTGTGTAATTTGAGAAATAAATTTTTTTGCATATCATCCCAGGAGTAGTAATTAATGTAAAATGATAAAGAAAGAAGCCAACAGGACAGCAGCAAAATACCCAAGGGTTCCAGTCAGGTGAAGATAGCCAGGTTTTTACTTAGGTTTTTACAATTTTACTTTAATGACCATTACATGGCACTTGCATTCTGTAAATTACTGGGAAGCTACATAAAAATGCACCTCCTTCAAAAAAGCCTGTTATTTGATTTTTCAGTGTGGTTTGGTCAAGAAGCAGTTTTCAGGTCCAGAGTGGAAATAGGAAACCAAAAGGAGGAAGAAAGACATTAGCTTAGTGTTAAGTGGGACAGAAAGTGGAAGTCCAGGCCCCTGCTCTTAAGTCCTTTCAATGGACAGACTTAAACCCAGGTCTTTCATAGCCTAGGTAATGCTCTTATTTTCAGGCTAAGGCTGGCTTCTAGGTGATGATAATTTAATTATTTATGTAAAGCAAAAAAAGTCCAGACATTGAAAGACACTCATGAAGAAAAGGGATCTGGCTCCTGGTTTTTCATATTCTGCAACTAACCTAAGCACCAAGTGTGGAGTCAGTCTGTAGTTCTGTCTTGTTCAGCATGAAACTTGTCTGTGTGCTGTGATGGAATTCTTCAGTAAAACTGAAAAAAGAACAATAAAAAAATGACAGCTGTACCAAAAAATGGAAAATACAATCAGGAGAAATAGCATGTTGCTTCTTACTCTGGTGGTTTCTTTCTCTACGCAGGCTGGAAGAAAACTACATTGTCTGTGAAGGAGTTTGTTTACCAAGATGCATACTTTATGCACATTATTTGGACTTCTGCAGAAAAGAGAAGCTGGAACCTGCTTGTGCTGCAACTTTTGGGAAGGTAACAAGTAAATGCCTTCATAATTTGTTAGATTAATTGTTTGACAGAATCACAATTTAGTGCACTTCTGTCAAAATTCCTCTGAAATTCATGTTTTCTACTACTAATGTACATGGAATCAGACTAACTGCAACTACACTGTCTCAATGGGGTTTTGTAACATCACCTTTTGGAGACTGAAACTGAAATTCCCTTTTATTTATTGTTATTCCTTAAAAAAAAAAAAAAAGGCTCCCTCTCTGAATGCCTGTTTTTTTGCCTTTTTGTTGATGACAGTAATAGGTACTTTCCACAAAAACAGATCGGACATGGGAGACACTTCTAATTATACCGAAGGCAATGTAAAGTGAGATGTGACACTAGAAGCAATACTAGAAGGGGAATAAAAATTAATAACACAAAGAGTTCCTGAATGAACAATTCTTGATTCAACAATTTCTGTCCTTCCCTACAATTAATCCTGAAATAATTTAATGAAAGGGATATGTGAGCTCTCCAAATTAAATCCTGATTATTTAGTGAAACAGGAAACCAAAAATGCTTCAAGGATCATCTTTTTTTTAAACACTACTGATCTAGTAATGGCTCATACTTAGTAAATTGCATTAATTTAATTGAATAATAATAATAGATTTAAAATCCAGTTTATAAAATGTTCGCTTCCTATATTTTCCTCTTGAATTGGATATATTGAGAAATTATATGTCTAATTTTCATTACACAGTTTCAATATAAATAAGAAAGACAATAGCTTTTCATTTAAACATTGTTTTGACAGTGATCTGTTACATGTATCTATTGGATCTACTCGTAGTACTGAATTAATTTCTCAGATCACACTTTTCAGATAAAAATCAAGGTATTTCTAGTCGTTTCTCTTTGAAGACAGAACAGCTAGAGGGCAGAATTTTCCCTGGTTTTGTTTAAATCTCTGAAGCAAAAGATAAAGTTGCATTTTAGGAACTTGAACAAAATAGGATCCTGGTGAAGAAGTCTGGATTTTAAAATGTGAAAGTGAAAACAGAAAGGGGAAAAAGGTGGCGAGACTGCAGATACACAAGATGGATGAGTATGGAAAAAACACTGCAGTGTGAAACATGCTTAAGCATTCATTTTGTGCCGTATGTGTCACAAACATTTATTCATGAACAACCTGAGACCATGTATTTACACTACAATTTTTCTATGAACAGATTGCTAAGAAAGTATACCAGTGTTAAAAATTAATACAGTTATTTTCTCTTTAGACCATTCGCCAGAAATTTCCTCTCCTTACCACAAGGCGGCTTGGAACAAGGGGCCATTCAAAGTAAGGCACAATTACCTGTGTATCCTCTTATAGAACACATTTTAGGAACGACATGCATTTCCATGTCTCCTTAATAAGTATTATTTGATGTAAATACTAATTATTCAGATGATACACCACAAGTAATAGATTTCATGTACATTAAACTGACACTCAAACTTGAGACTTTGAATTTAAAAACATTGCTGCAAGCATAATTTCTAAGATTAAATTGACTAAGTTTCTAAATCTTGTCATCGTATTTATAGATCCTTGCATTTGTTGAAAATATATGTCTAAATGTTAGATATAAAAAGCATTATATAATACATACATCTTTTTTACAGTTGCTCATCTTTCTATAGTGATTTTATTTTCATTTTGCAAGCCTAAAAACTTTGATTGTGTTCTGTATGTGACAATAAGGATTTGATTAAACACACTACAAAAAAAAGTGTTGTTTTAAATTGAGAAGAAGGTATATGTCTGCTCTCTGTTGTGGGTGTCTTACAAAACTCTGAAAAGCACACAACTTATATGCAGTCATTTCATAAATCCAATTCATTTGTATATTTGATCTGTGGAACATTAGTTCATAGGAATAGATCACAGATCATTCTGTATCACCTATGGTGAAATCTTTATTAGTTCTGGTTCTGGCATTATGCTTTTGTTCATAATAATGTTGGTGTAAAATTGTTGTGAACAGTGGTAACAAATGTATTCCCTCACATCCATTTTGCTAATGAATAAGATAGAAAAACAGAATAAAAGTAATAATAGATGAAACTCAAACACTGTTTGTTTGGGAAAATTCTTAATTTTGAACTACCTAGTCTTGAAAAACAAAGTTACTCAAGTCTTTCAGTAGTTTATAAGCAAAACTCAAAAGGAGACTGAAAAGAAAAAAAACCCTACGAGATCGGTTTTCCTAAGTGCTTTGCAATATACTAGAAATGTCTGAAAGAAACATTTCTTACTTTTCATAATTCTTGGGGGTTTGTTACATGTTATACTTGATTTTCTTCCTGCCTTAGAAATATAAGAAATAGATACTTGATTCCACCTTAGTTTTACTGAAAAATGCATGTGAGATGTCATTCGTGGATTTTAGGTTTTGTTGCAGAAAAAAAGGAAGGTGGGGAAGAATTGAAATTCCAAACTTTTACCAAGACGTTCTATTTCTTGAGTATGGCTCAAGTATTTATTTTAAATAACCACTAATTAAAATAAAATCCAAAGGAAATAAAGCCTGTATAGAATATTATTTTTTTTTATTTTCTTCTTTTTTTTTTTTTTTTTTTTTTTTTTTTGGACAGAGGACAGTTCTTGCATAGTTTCAATCACAGAGTTACAAATTTGTAATCCATTTATCTTTTTTAGGAATAGTGCACAGTCTGCTTTGTAGAAAGGAAAACTGGAACTAAAATTAATTTCTCTTTTTGTACATGACATATAGGTGCTGAATAGAGGAGTTTTGAGAAGAGCAACTACTAGAAAGGTTATTTATTGGGGAAAAGAGGGATTTTATGTATTGTCTGCTGTGGTGAACTTAAGCTATGGATGCAGGCATAAGATGATGTAGACATAGCTTTACAGGTAGACATTTGCTGCTAATCTGTACAGGACTATTTGATAACCTACTAATTCATCAATGTCTTGGTGAATTCTCACTCAGGTTCATAATCCATTACATTTGGAGAACCGCTTATAAGCTATAATGAATGAGATAATACAGGAAAAGGTCTTCCACGTTCTCATTATCCAATGGATTGATAAACAAGATCCAATCAGGATCTAAACTTCCAAAACGTACGATGTGTCTGCATAATTTAAGCACAGTAATTCAACTTATATTAAGCAAATGAGTATGTTTCAAAGGGGTATCTAGCTACAAAAATTAATTGTGTTGGGACAGGTGTCACTATATTCTACTTTTTTCCAAGACATTTAAAAATGTTAGTATAGAAATAACTCATGCCCAACATTTCTTCGGCAGATTGCATATCCCTACTTACCCTGTTGGTATTATGTGTCAGATCATTTGGATTAAGTGTTCTTGAACTATTTCCTCAAAGGGGCGAGGCATCAGCAGGTTTTGTTTGAACATCTGGCACTTGTTTCTCCTTACTTTTTTTCATCAGAGTTTTCACCGGAAACTTTTCCTCTGCAATTCTCATTTCCACTAAGATACATTTACATTGATCTTGCTGTGCTAAGAAGATCCTCACAAAAGGCACAAATGACAATAACTCCAGTTCAAAAACTGAATACAGCAGCAAGTAGTCATAGAGAAGTGGCAGTATAAATCACAGAATAATAGAGGCATAGAATAGTAGAATGGTTTGGGTTGGAAGGGACCTCAAAGACCAGCTAGTTTCAACCCACTGCCACAAGCAGGGACACCTTCTACTAGACCATGTTGCTCAGAGCTACATCCAAACTGGCTTTGAACACTTTTGGGGATGGGGCATCCACAGCTGCTCTGAGCAACCTGTGCCAATGCTTCACAACCCTCACAGTAAAGAATTTCTTCCTAATATCTAATCTAAACCTACCCTCTACCAGCTCAGTGATCTCTGACTATCTGTTTTTCTGTCTCTGGTGTTGTGGACCATATCCCCCTCAGAACCACAGACTTACTGATGGGGAAATTAATTTCTGATTTCACAGGTAGCAGTTTGTCACATCATTTACAGAAGTATTTCCGTTAAGTTGATAAGCAAGTTAAAGGACTGATCATCAGTTTTGGGAAATTACTGGTTACCCTGATTTTTATGTCTCATGGACTCTAAATGTTATAAGCTGTTTCTGGGTTACTGAGACTGGTAAGAGAGTTCTTACTAGCAGTTAAATTATACTTTTTAATGCATGGTGGTGTAGTGACATTGTATTATTTCTATTGCATTATTAACATATAATACTAGTAGGAGCAGTACTAGTACTAACTATTCCTAACAGTGATGTTTTATTTGGCAGTATTGCCTAGGAACTCTGATCATTGTCCAGGACTCTACTGAGTCAGATGCTGCAAAAGCATGAAAGGAAAGCGATAATTCTCCTCCAATGGAATCATTGTTCTTATATTGCAAAGAAAAGTTAATTCCCCAGGAAAAAGGTACCTTACTGGACATTGCATGCATACACAGTAACCTATTGTTAGAGTCTGGCTGTGATCAGGAGAAAGCAAAGAAAATCAGTTCCCTTTTCCATCATCTTGAAAGTTGCAAAAATTGTTTTTATCCCACACTGAAACAAGGCCAAGCTCTTTCTAACATTCTCATAAGCATGAATTGGATTTGAGAAAGAGTTCCTGCTCTAATGTGTGAAATACAGTTGCTGTTCTAAGGTGTGAGATACACAAATGTTCGTTCCTCCTGTGATACCAAGCAGCATTTTTCATCTCCAGTACTGAACAGACTTAAAACTGGGTCTAATGATTCCTAGAATTCAGGTCAGAGTCTCTTTTTCTCTGTGTTTACATCCAACAAGTGGTGTCAATACTAAAACACTCATTTAAATATTTGGCCAAGAAGTACAACACATTGAACACAATTTTGTTAACAAAGTCCATTCGTCTCTCATGCCTATGCCAATCATTCTATATCGCTCAATGTAAAGGAAATTTTCTATATTCCTGCTCGGCAGAAGAAGGTCCATCACCATAAATACTGCAAACTGCTCTCTTAGATGAGTATTTCACGAGCAACAGTTCTCTGTGCAGCAGGTCCTGAACCCACTTTTTTTGCATAGGTAATGTTGAATATATTGTGATGACTGATAGAATTCAGTTATAACCTTCACGGTACATGAATTACCTGAAGCAGCTATTTGGGAAAACGTACAAACTGCTCAGTCCATAGACACAGAGGACTGTTTGAGCTCAAGTTACAATTTAATTTCTTTGTAGACTTTGATCAATGATCAAATCTTAGCTTTTATCCATCATGTCTGAAAACTATTATCTTATTTATTAGGAGTGATTTAGTGGGTTAATAAAACTGATATGGCAGCTGGCCCTGTGATAACAAGTTATTGCAAGTCCCTGAACAGCTTAAGCCTATCATTTCCTTATCAGCTATCATTTGTGTCAGTGTATGCTAAAATCAGGACTACAAGTAGTAGGAACATATGTTACAACAAACCACTGAAATTAAAAGAGAAAAGCAGTTCCACTTGTTTTATAAAATGTTTGTTTCAAAAATTGAGAGTAAGTTCCTTATGGTGACTGGTTAAATTTTATTAATTATACAATAGAAATATAAGTTAAAAAATACATATACACTGTATATACACATAAAAATATGCTCATAAAGACACAGAAGGCATTTGAAGAAGTAGGTTAAAGATATTATCAGTGTGTCTGGGACTGGTATACTACTCTCAACAGGGAGCCCAAAATAAGCTATTCAGTTAATGACTTTGGCTTGTAAGAGAATAATAATCTTCATACCCTATTACTCTGTGAAGTATGTCAGACAGAGTGCGATCAGCAAGATCATATTATTTTTAATTGTTTCCATGTCATGACCGGAAAACTGTATTTTGTAGTACTAAAAATTCAACTATAGAAGAAGGTCACTGAAGAAGGCCAGAATGACAATTGTTGTGCCTTTAATACACACAGAATATGTACAGAAAATATCTATACGTAACAAAATGTTTCAACAATAAATTTTGATATTTTGGGGGAGTCCAGCAGGAATAAGTATATTGCCTACCACTGGAAACCTGAGAGTCTAAATCATACAATAGTTTCTGTTTCTAACCCAAATATATTATTATTGAATTAGGTGTTGAATAATCTAGATGTTGAATCCTAACTTTGAAATGAAGTAATGATTTTCCTTGCCTCTGGACCACTCCAACTTTAGCAGGAGGGAATGCCAAATTTGTGGTGAAAGTGTAAAGTTCTATTTTTAGAATTTAAAAAATGGCATGTGATTGAAACTGGGAGATTTAAGCTATTGGAAGGAGATGTAGGCAACTGCTTGCTTACACTGCCAATGAAAAAATGTACAGATAACATTGTTAAAAAAGTGGTCACAGCTTTATTTTGGTTTTCATCCTGTTCAATGGACAACCTTTGCAATGTAAAGACTAAGTAAATGCTGTTATTTCAAAGAACCCATACACGTAGATTTTCAATACCTCTTGTGTCACATCTAAAATTACTTAATTTTCATGAAAGAAGAAAAAATACATTTGTGTCAGAACTCTGTCAAATATTAGGAATTTCCATATCCAGGTCTTTAGCCCAAGGCTATAAGTTTAATACTCCTAAACCAAAAATGGTGGATGAAAATCTTAAGGACTTTAGCTCACAACATAGGTGACACAGCACATGAGCCGGAGGACAACCATATAGCACTGTACCATTTAATAAAAGGTTCCATTGACATCCTAAACCACACCGAGGTGTCAGTTTGCTTTGATCAGTCTGACTTTAATGGAGAAAAAGGGAACTGTTATAAGTAGATGGTCCTATGTCTGAGCTTTTTTGTTAACAGACATTTAAAAATAGTCGGTTCACCACATCATTATCCCTCAGAAAAATGTACTTACAGGGCAAGAAAAATAAAAGTGAAGAAAAAGGGGAGAAACTTTTGGCTTTCCTAGCAGTTGACAGGTGCCACAGTGATATAGCAGTGTTATGTAGACTCATCAGTTTCAGGAAAGCACTAAAAGTGATGGTGTTTAACAGCAGCCACTTTTTGTCATGATTTTGGCTGTAAAATTCTGAACTCACACAACAGACTGTCCAGAAACAGAATATTTCCGGTGAGATTTTCAAAGCTACCTAGGCTGGGCAAATATATCATCCTAATGCATATTTTCTTAGATATAATTTACATCTGATGCCTTTAATCAGATTTGTAAACATAAAGCACTTGAGGATTTTGTTCTTACCTGATGGTCCCATGCAAGTGATAGTCCCATGCAAGAACAAACAAAATACTGTGATTTTTTTTTTTAATGGGCGTCACCAGAAACAGCAGAAATGAGATAAACACTTTTGTTAATGTGTTCTATGAGCTATTTGCTGTGGCTTTGTGTCTTAAGAATGCACTTCTTCAAGCTTTTGAGAAGTTTCAGTGAAGTCAGTGCAATGTGTTGCAGAGTACCTCTGAGTTTACACACAATGTACTCGAACTGCAAGTGTTACTTCAAAGCAGCTCGGTTAAACCAGCTGCCGTAGCATTTTCAAGCTAATTTTAGTAAAAAACAAATGAACCTGAGTATACTATCTATAATATTCTTAGACAAATTTGGTTTAACACAATCAGTTTTTAAATCTATTGAGCGGAACTTATAAGACAGGGGCTATCACCTTTGATAGATGAACTCAAGTAAACTTTGCTATGACCGGTAAGGAAAGAGCTGCCCCCAGCTTGCTCCCCTGCCCTTCTCCCGAAGGTCACTTATTTTGTAGCAGAATCAGCGGAAAGCAGTAAGTACCCACTGCGCAGCCAGTTTTCTTAGCACCAACACCCCCTCTTTAGCATCTTTGCTGCCTTCGATTAAGGTGCTGGGCACAGCACTGCAAAACCTGAGCAGTAGGCATGTTTCCTTCTTCAAGCTCTATTTGGGAGCAGTAATCTCCAGGAGAGCAGCAAGGGAGACAAATGTGGATAAGAACTGCTTAAATGGCTAAATAATTCAGAGTTAGTCAGCCTACAACCTGACAGAAGAGTGAATGAATGACACGTTAACATTTTTAGTCTAGGAGGGTGAACACTAAGTTATAAGGTACGCTGGCAAGCTATTTTTAACTGAGAAGTACTCTGAGCGACTGTCTAAATAAAACAGTGGTAAGACAGATAAAATAAACCTGGTAGATCAAACCCAGCACCCCTTCAACAAATGAAGTCAAATGAAACAGAATGCATATTAGGGAAAACAGATGTAACATGTTTCTGTATTTCTGTTCCAGCTACATTTTCGTAAGAGGGAAAGTATTTTAAATTTAAAGAAGATCCTGTCTTTGAATTTTTTATAAAATCATGACAATACTGTTTTCTATGAGACCAGATTTTGTTCCATGTTGGTGGAAGGAATTGTTAGACACAGTTTAGAAAAGTTTTCATAAAGCATTTAAAATCAGTTTGACAGCTTGCTTTACTTGACATGTCACTCATAAACACTTCTTTTTTTTTCTCCACAGGTACCACTATTATGGAATTGGCATTAAAGAAAGCAGTGCATACTACCATTCTGTGTATTCTGGAAAAGGCTTAACCAGGTACAATAATATAACTTCTGAGACTTAGTCAGTGAAGGTCCAACTTTAACCTTCCCTTAGAAGATATTTGTAGGACTCTTAATTTTTGTTTCTACCAGAACTAGTATTGCTGCTTATCTCAGTGTTTGTTTTAAGATGTTGTTTTAGATATTTTGCTAGTGTCTTCCAGGCCGACCCCACCACAGTCAGTGTAGAGCTGCATCAACTTATAACAGAACAGCATTTTGTTCAAGTTTGTATGAGGCAGAAAATTCCCATTGCTAGGATGCTTGTCTCATTTTGTTTGCTTGTGTGTCACCCTGTGAGTTCTTTCCCCAGGACAGCTTTCCATTATGAAACAGCTAGAGAATGGTGTGAAGCTGGCACCTGTGGGGCAGGAGGGAGGGGTCTGTGTAGATTAATATTTACAGGTCCTTTGACTGGCTAATATCAGTTTAAACCTAACCCAGGAAGCTCTAATTATATTTATTTAGGGGACAGCTAGGAGGATCAATACGTTACGATAGCTGCCTGTTGGTTTGCCAAAGATTAATAGTTCGTAAAACAAATGTCTCTGTTCACATATGGCTTGAATGATGGCTTTCATTGTCTATGGCAGTATACCTGTATAAGTGGGACTCTAAGAAAGGAAACGAATAAATGAGTTTATAATCACGCATAGAAAATTCAGCTAGTGGCAGATTTAGGTTATATCCAAAGAGACCTTTTCCAAACAATAGGACAATTGTAAAAATTGAGGGTAATGTTTCCAATGATGCTTAAAAGGAGGGCTCTCTCCACTTCAGGACTTAGGGTGTAATAGATTGAAATATGCTGTCCAGTATATTGAAATATATGTCCAGTATTTAACCAGAGCTGTGGAGGTGTTGCTGGTACACAGTGTATTATTCTTTCATAATACAGAATTATTTCAAATGAACTGTTTATCTAATTGACTAAAAGACAGTTAATTTCATTCAAGGGAATATAATAACTCTTACTCTTCAGCTTTATGTCAGGCAGTGCCTGTTCATGTAAAGCTCTATCCTTGCACAATCTAGCAGCAACGAATGCAAAGAAAGTAGAGGTCCTGCAAAATTCCCCACAGCTGGATTTCCAACAGCACACACATGGATTAAGATGGCATAGATGCTCTCCAAGATTTTGAGGAATACTCACAAGATTCACTGCTTAGGAACATTTTCTTTGCATTAGGACCTGTGCTGTCCTGTATGAGACGTTGAATTTTCAGGGTCCAGCAGTTACATTGCCTCCCTAGCTCATTTAGAACTTAAATGCTCATTTTGTACGGTCTGGACCACAGCTGTAGTTGGATTTTTCTGTGTGAAGAGAATAAGGCAGTTGCCTGGGGTTAAGAACAAGCTTCTGGGTAGGAAAAGAGTCAGGCAGCGTAGGGATTCAGAATTTGAATCTCCCAGTTGCTGGCTGCTGCATATAGTGATCCATAAAATCAGTCCTTTGTCTGACGTCTCTTCTAGTAGGTGAGCTATAAAAATGGTTTCTGAATCAAGCTTGGGGCAAAAATAGGCAGGAAAAATATATGGGTTGATAATGATGTCAGATCACATCTTGCTCATGCACAAACATAGGCATATGGAGGCTTTTACCACAAGGTTTGCATGTTAGCCGGCAGCTTGACCAGAGATTAGACAGGACAATGGGTCTCAGTTTAGTTGCCTAAATATAGGCTTCTACACTGCAATTTCAAACTTAATTGGCATTCATGTATTAATATTTAGGTAACTGAGCTGAGTACAATAGTCCTTAAATGCAGGGTTGCAGATGCCTGGATCCTTAAATTGTAAATTTTACCTCCTGATTCTTTTAAATATCAAGCCTTGCACTGTGAAAGGAGCACACCTAGTACCAAAAATGGTTTGTATCCACAGCACTGTGTGAAGGGTAGCTTTAGCTAGCAATTGAGGCTCTGGAAGAGCACTGCTAGCAGATGCTGCCTCACATTTTTGCTGTACATTCCGTGTACATTTTGCTGAACATGCAGAAATCCAGAGTCCATAACAAATATAGCTAGCTAGGAAGTTAATTAGATCCATGTTGTAATCAGCTGAGTAATGCCTTCATTTATACTTATCTATCAACAGGCAAGGGAATGCTGTAGGTAACATATGCTGGATCATCATCTGGTGGGAATTGTCAGGCACCTGTGTCTGGCCTGGGCAGAAGGAATTCCACAACTACTCAGCCTCTGGTTTTCTGTCCTGCCAGCAGAGCATCTCAACAGCAGGAAACCACAATATTGCCCCTAATAATTACAAGACTCCACGTTGTCCACAGTATCTTATCAGTTGGCAGCTAGTGGTACAGGAAATAACAATAATCAAACAACATTTATCATTATACTGATCCATTAGAATCGCTATTATTACACATTCTCTCTACTTTAGTAGTTATAATTTAAAATGTGTTTTCTGATTTCTGAACAGAAGGGTTGTCTGATAGTCCAATGACTTCACTGAGAATCTCTGGATAGGACATTCACTATATTGCAACACGGTTTTGCCAGTTAACAAATCTTTGATCTCAGAAATTAATTTTATCAAAATAGTGCTGTGGTGAAAAAGAATAGGAAATCACTATGATTTCCCAATTTTCCCAAGAACTGTAAATTCAATATATACTTTTTCTGCTCTGAATTTACTCAGCTCTATTAAAAACTGTATTTATTTCCTCATAAAGACCTTATGGATTTACAGCTGTACTACCGTTTTGCTGTTTGTGAAGTTGCAAAGATCCAAACAAAAAACTGAAACTGGGTTTTGTACTTTACTGTTTTGTCAATGGTCTGAAGCTTCATGTTTTATAAGACATCAGTAGGTTTCCAGATATCCTCAGGCATTTGCAAATCAGTGGAAGAAATTAAGAAAAAAAACATAGTTTTTACTATAGTTACATTTGGAAAAATGTGATAATTTTTCTAATAGATCTATTATTTATATATATATATAGCTATATGCACCTCATCTCTACAAATGTTCTGCTTTGGAAAAAAAATAATCAAATGTGTTTATTTTCAAAGGTTCTCTGGAAGCAAGCTAAAAAATGAGGTAAGTACTGTAGCCTATTTCCTTTTACTTCTGTTGTAATCCAAATATGAAGTGACCTGTGATTTTTTTGACATTAATTTCTTTGAAAATTGCAACAGTATTTTTCATTAAATATTAGACTGCATAATCTTTTTTCATGATGCTGAGTATTTGCTTCCCTAAATATTCAAAGAATAATAAGACTGGAAGACACTTTCTAGGGTTCCCATGGCAATCCAGTTCCCCACAACCAGAGATGTTCATAATAGACCCTTTTAAGTAAAGGATCAAGCTCTTGCTTAATTTTTTATATATGTTATTTTTGCAGGAGGGCTTTTTCAGAATCTCATTTGTCTGACTGGAAGCCAAAAAGGAAGCTTTTTTTTTGATAAACTGAAATTTTTGCCTTCTGGCCAGAATTGCCTTTCTCTATTTTTTACTCTTCATGACATTTTGTTGTGATACATCTTTTTGCTGCTTTTGCTTGCTGGATGGGACAAACAGCAGCTTTTAGTAATTTCTGATCAGCCTTATGTCCTTTCACCGTACTTATTCTATTTGAGTATCTTCAGAGTAAAAAAATCATAAAGCCTTGTAAATGGCATGTTTCCAATTTCTATTGGAAATATCCCTTCTGCTGACCCCAAGAACAGGATCTGGTTTTGTTGTTTTTTGTTCTCTCTCCCATCCCAAGTAGTCTACATTTTCATGATTGTATACTATGGTATAGTCACTGTCATTATGGTCCTATTTATGCTAGAAAATTATGTATTATTGTACAATAATGGTTAAGGGTTGATCCTAGTATTTTTCTTTGACACTGAGTTCAGCTGGCATGGAATGTCCTTCATTCGTATTATTAAACTCCTGAACCTGCAGAAGAACATAGGCACATCTCAGCCACATTGCCACAGAGAAACATCCCTAACATGCAGGACCTGTTAAATATGACCAGAAAGTGTTTGGGATATCGCTAATTGACATGGGCCAAAAGAATGCCAGAGGCCATTCTGGATAATACTGTTCCAGTATTGCTTGGGAATGTTTCCTGACACCATTTAGTTCACTAGACTAAATACACCTTCTGTGATCAACTGATACACAGCAAGTCTTTCACCTTTTTGGTTTCCAGATAAGCAACTCCTACCTACTAGCAGGCATTCTTCTTGGTCCCTGAAAGTGTAGCTTTGCTCTATTGATTTTTATCCCCTTTATTACCATTATCTCAAAGCCATCCAGATCTTTCTACATGACCTCTTGATCTTCCTCTGTTGATGATTTCATTAGCTCATGTCAACCAATTTAATCTATGAAATGTTCAGTGAGATCAGCCCCAAGTTTGATCTTTGAGAATCTTGTCTTCAATCCCTTTTCAACCCAGTAGTTTCCCTGTCAACATAACTTGTTAGCCTTCCAGCTGGAGTCAGCTTCTTAAACATTTTTACATTCTTTTACTAATCCCCACTCTCACCAACATAACTAATCATTTCCCATGGTGACACCACATCAAGTATTTAAGTGAGGTTCAGATAGATTAGATTTGCTGCATTTTCCCTGTTCAGATAATCAGCTATCTTATCAAATAAAGATAGTGCTATGCCATGGGATATCCCCAACAGATTCATGAGCACTACTGCAGCATTCATTTGTTCAGTTTTGGGATGGAATATATCTGAGTCCCTTGCCACAAATGAATACATATTTACTTCTATCTCTGATGTGGCATTTCCAGTCTGCCTTGTAATTCCAAGTTCCGCAAATCTGTCTTGTTTCTGCCCCAAAGTTCCTTTGTCCTCCCAGAAAAAATGTTCACAGATGACATGGTAGAAATATGTGAGAAAGGGCACATCAGCATGAGTTTTTGATTGTCTGTCTCTGTATTGTCTGAAATTATTCAGGCAGTTCTTAAAGAAAGAAGTCTTTCATAGTCTAAACTGAATTACAGTATGGAAAATTTGGCACCATACTTTCCATTAATATGAACAGGTGATATATCCTTACTCATTTGCTTGAAAGTACATGCAATCAGGTATTCCAGAAAGATTTACAATGATTGCATAAGGTCTAATTCCCAGTAGGAACATAAAGACATTGAAAAGATGTTGAAGCACTGATTGTCTAAATATAATGAGTAAATGGCATTTGAATGAACACTTATTGAGTGCCAGGGACACTGTTTACTTCTGGTATGTTTTATCACATTTTCTAGTATTCTCTCTGTAGGGGGAGATATCAGCAAATTCTTTTATCTAAACCAGTTAGTGCACCATTAGAGTTTGCATGGTTAATTAGGCAGATAATATTACTGTCATTATCTTAATGTTAAATGGCCATTAGAAACAGATGGCCTTAAATTGAAAGGGCAAGTGGCAGCGGGTTAAAATATTAAGCCTAGAACTGAGGCACAGTCCATTAGCAAGGTAAAAAACATTGCAGACTATCTTCTCTTAAACCTCCCACCACAATCACTGCTTCTTTTAAATGAGCAAATCCTTTTTAATCAGAGCTTTTAATATATTTCATGGGTAATTGCATAATAAAATCACTAAGATTACTCCTGTTATAAAAGAAACCCCAAAAGAACCTCCTTATACTGATAGGCAATTACAAAACCGCAAAAGTATCGACACAGAGAAGTTCTAATGTTTCTAAATTTCTACAATTTCTTTGACTTAGAGCTTTATATGTGTTTGAATAGTAGGTAGCATAGGCAAAATTCATTTACATAGTGTATGCTTTTGTTTCTTGGTGTCTGTTTTGGCAGACACATCTCCCTGTAAAAATAGAGCTATATGTACGTTGAGTAAGTCAGTTACATCTATAGTTTTCTGAATTCAGTATTTGAGAGAATTTCACTTGAAAATGGCCTTCAATTAATGAGTCAACATTTATAGATATATAGTCCCCTTTGCACACTTTTATACTGTATGTTGCGCTCTGTAACTACTATTCCCACTTTAGTGAAAACTGACTGTATGCAAAGGGGTAGGAAAAGGTCACTTCAAGTTCCATTCAAATGCCTTGTGCGTGATCATAAATTTCATCCATTAGTACAGAGGGAATCTGCGCAGAAGTAATGGATTTACCACAGGAATATACAGAAGGCCAGATTGTGGCGTTGTACACTGACTTCATGTAAGGACTGGTTAGGCTAAAATGCAACAAAGAGTTTCAGCCAAACAGTCTTCAGATTTGAATACAACCCTATGAGAATAAGTACAGTTCAGTCAGTCAGTAAGTACAGAATCTTAATAGAGATTTTGTTGCTTCTCTTGAGGATGAGGGTTTCACCTTAATTATAACATTTCGATGCTTAGTAGGCCTAATAAGGTGTGTGTTATAAGTATAAACATAATTACCCTGTATTACTACAGGATGTACTAAGATCTGTTCTCAGTCTGTAAGTAGAATAAGATGTGTCTACAATATTTTAGATATCACAAGCTAAGGAGATTAAATATGTGAAATCTAAGAACTGAAAGAAAATCTCAGATCAGCAGAATTTAGCATAATTCAGAAGGAATTTATCTTGTTTCTGGCTCAACATTGACATTGTCCCAACAAAGTGGAAAACACTAAATGGGAATATCTTACTGAGAATCATAGAATCATAGAATCGATTGGGTTGGAAAAGACCTCAGAGATCATCAAGTCCAACCCTTGGTCCGACTCCAGTCCGTTTACTAGATCATGGCACTAAGTGCCATATCCAATCTCAGTTTAAAAACCTCCAGGGACGGTGAATCCACCACCTCCCTGGGCAGGCCATTCCAATGCCTGACCACTCTCTCTGTAAAGAATTTCTTTCTAATATCCAGCCTCAATTTCCCCTGGCAGAGCTTAAGCCCGTGCTCGCTTGTCCTATTGCTAACTGCCTGGGAGAAGAGACCAATCCCCACCTGGCTATAACTTCCCTTCAGGTAGTTATAGAGAGTGATGAGGTCACCTCTAAGCCTCCTCTTCTCCAGACTAAACAACCCCAGCTCCCTCAGCCTCTCCCCATAGGTCTTGTGTTCCAGTCCCTTCACCAGTCTTGCTCTTCTCTGGACACGCTCCAGCACTTCAATATCTTTCCTGAACTGAGGGGCCCAGAACTGAACACAATACTCCAGGTGTGGCCTCACCAATGCAGAGTGCAGGGGAAGGATCACTTCCCTTGTCCTGCTGATCATGCTATTTTTGATCCAGGCCAGGATACCACTGGCCTTCTTGGCCACCTGGGCACACTGCTGGCTCATGTTGAGCTTCCTGTCAATTAGTACCCCCAGGTCCCTTTCTGCCTGGCTGCTCTCCAGCCACTCTGTCCCCAGCCTGTAGCGCTGCAGGGGGTTGTTGTGGCCAAAGTACAGGGATATTCTTCCTGAGATGTAAAACTGGGACTTCATGTCAAGTCTACCACAATCACAGAAAGCTGTATAATAAATATGTGGTACAGAAGTATCCCTAGATCATATATACCGTCACATCTGTAACACCATAAACTATTACCAAACTTTATGTTAAACTAAAATAATAGTTGGAATAGTAAAAGAGCTGAAATCATGATTGCTGTGCTATCAGAGCAGGAAGAGAGCAGGGGAGAACAGTAATATCTCCACTACTCCAGATCCTCGCACTAGAAAGATACGTATTAAATAAAACTTAGCATCTTCTTGAATCATAGGATCACAGTCCATACTGTAGAGAAGAGTAGTATTCTACTTCAGCTTTTAAACATAGGTTAAATCCAAAGCTTGTAGAATTCCGTGAAGTAATGTGTCTCAAATGCTACTTCACTCTGAAAACTGTGTTTGGTGGAGTTTAGATCTAGACAAATATTTAGTAACCTTCCTGAGCTGGTATCCAGATACGGATAAGCATCAATATTTTTGAAGGATTATCTGAATGCAAGTATTCTGGTATGTGGAGAGACTCATGAGATAATATACAAGTTAGGCATGAATTGTTGGTTTCAGTTGTATTGATATTAGCTATTTCAATGTTCCTGTTTTTTCCTTTCCATTTCAGGGTGGTTTTACTCGTAAATATTCTCTGAGTTCCAAAACTGGAACACTCCTCCCAGAGTTTCCAAGTGCTCAACACCTTTTGCTTCAAGGGTGCATTTCTAAAGACAAGGTAAAATGTGAGCTGCTTCTCTTCCGACTTTAAGATCAAAAATTTGCCACAGAATGTTTCTTCATATCTTAGCCTTTGAGGTATTGACATGAAAGAGCCAGAAATGTCCATAATCAAATAGAGGTGACTGATTTATAGAGGGGGCAAACCTTTACTAACACCGATTAACCGGCTTTCCACTGGAAAGGTGGTTGAATTATTTACCTATTAACTGACCGAGTATTTTACAAACTGATGGTATGTAAGACGGGGAGAGCAAAACAAACAAATAACTGAGAGTTGTATTCTTTCCAAATGCCTTTGGATTTAAGGTAAATTTCGTTCTGATTAGAATAGATCAAATAATTCACAACAAATAATTAATTAGATGAACTTCACTCTCATTGTTTGAAAAGAGACTGAAAATCTGAACATTTGTGTGGGTTTTTTTAATTACTAAAATCATTTCTCAAATCAATACTGAGTATTGCTTATCCTAAGTATAACTGTTCAGTTAGAAGTATCATTCTCCTGTCTTATGTCTTTGACTCATTGCCTGTGTGTTAAGTCTGTGTTGTTTCTAGTCACATTATAGACTGCTACATCCCTGAACTGTCCTAGAAAACTTTTGATAGACATTGTGAACTCTCCAATTTAGCCTCCAGTGCAGGTCATGATGGTGACTGTTTTGAGATATGTTGCTTTAAAGCTTTTTGGTTTTGAGCCCTTCCTCTTAAGCTTTTTTCTGGGAAACTAGTGAAGCCTAGGATTCCTGTAGTGAGAAGCTAAACAAAAGGAGCCATCTTAGCTGGAAATTTTACGGTTCCTAAAGAAAGCCCAGGTGTACTCAGCAGTATGCACCACCTGTTGCTATAGTCTCCATCAGTGAATTGACATCTCTCATATAAATAGCATTCTCATAATATTTAAATCTGAAGAACATTTGAGATTCCCTGCAGACCCAACACAGCATTATAAACAAAACTGATTTTTACTGCTCCAACAATGAAGAAAATGTTGCAGCTCTTTTCTCCTTCATTTTTGGGTCAGCAACATTGTGCGTGACTGTCTGGGAACAGACTCACAAAGTTATGAGGAGACTGGGAAGAGAGATGAATTTCGTTGTATCTCCCATACTCTCTTTCCTTGCTGCTCTTTCCTCATTTCTAATTCTCTTATTTCCTGTTTTCTTTCCTTATCGTCTTTTCCCTCCTTCAGCTTATCTGACCAAGGATTATCGAACCTAAGATACTTAGGTACTCTGTCGAAGACAGTCCGTGCATGAGGTTTGACTCCTGCATTAAACTCCTAGAAATTTCTTGCACCTGAAATCTCTGAAGAGTTCATAAATGTAGCATTCTGCATTAAAATAGATGGGTAATTTCTGCATTTAATGTTTCTGAAGAAAACTTACCCAAACTTTAAACTTCCATCAAACCCTTTCAAAAACCGTTCTTTAAAATGTTCTTGGATCTCAAACTTTGCCATTGTTTTTCAAAGATACATAGTTACAGAAGCAGATTTAAAAGTCAGAAAGGTCTCCTTTCGAAGAAATCTGCATGCTTAACCCATTGCAATCAGGTGGTACTAGGTTCAAACGAAATCTGATAGTGTTTTGCTGGAGAAGTTAGCAAGCTGTGACAAATTTTCTGTAATTCAGGACCATAAGAATGGTTTTGCTAGCATTTTTCTTTTCTTAAAATAGTTTAATGTATTTCTTGTCTTATAATTTGCTACAAATTAAAAAACTTACTGCCTTTTTTTTTTTTTGAATAAGAGAGCACTCCACTCAGATAAAGTAACCTGATGAGATGAAAGGGAGTTCTGCTTTTTAAAGTTCAGTTCATGTAAGGCAGTGATTAAACTTTGACCAAATGACTGGCAGCTATTTTCTCATTTGTCCAAGTAGATGATGTTTCAGAACACTCATAGACGCCTATAGTAGCCTAATGATTAACTTGCACTGCTCTTTGGGATTAATCTTAGCTTCAGAAAGGTGAATTTACTTTACCATCTCACCGGATAATCTAGCTATTACCTTACTTCAATATCCACATTTTCACAGTGTATACATGTTCAGATGCTACATTTCTGACTACAACATAAATGCTTGAATTAAATAATGCTTGACTAATAATGACTTAAAAATGTTGATATCATTACTTCTGGATATACAGACTGCCTACTTGTAAATATGCATTGCAATATAGTTTATATTATATGTTTAAATACTAGCTACAGAAAGCAGAAACCTAGATCACTACAGCAGTAAAGGAGAGAGCTAAGAAACTCAGTTTTATCTCTCTTCCTTCCTTCCAAAACAGGTAGATACTCTTATCATGATGTACAAAACACACTGTCAGTGTGTCCTTGACAATGCAATTAATGGGAACTTTGAAGAGGTAAGGTTGTTTGAACACACATTCTTGGTATATATGCACAGGGGGCCAAGAAAGCATTATTTATGTCTATGAATCTGGTTTCTATTCCTTTAGATTCAACATTTTCTACTACATTTTTGGCAAGGAATGCCTGATCATCTTCTTCCCCTGCTTGAAAATCCCATCATCATTGACATCTTCTGTGTCTGTGACTCAATACTGTATAAGGTAAGTTAAGCACTGGACTACATGGACAATCTCAACCACATTACAGCTTTTGTATCTGTAAAAATAGAATAACAAGATGCTATAACTGCTGTCCGCCTCTGCTGTGTAAATCAGCAAGGAAATCATTGAAATAAAGAAATAAAATGGGCACATGTAAGAGCTGAACTCCAGTCTCAGCTCTGCTGCATACTTGGTGTGTAACCACAGGCAGCACGCTTAACAATGAAATCCCGACCTACTTGCTTGAATGTAGCTAAAAGAAACGTTCATGTGCGTCACTTAAAAGGCTGACTAAGGTAATCCTGGATGAAAATGGAAGCCTTGTTTTCACTTAAAAGATTATTGTAATTTCTACCAGCAAAGAGAGGCTGTGGCACATGGGTGAGGTGATTTCACGTGCCAGTCTTTTACTCACAGCTTATGTAGGCCATGGTTTCATATTATGAAGCTGGAACAATACCGGCTTAAGATATTACTGCCTCTCCTGCCTGCTGCACTTCATATGTGTTCCTATGCTGCTAGATGTACCAGAAAAATTGCTACACTGTGAACTGGTTTGGGTTAAAAAAAAAAATGAATGAAGTAATACTTGTATGCAGAGCTTTTGTGCCCTGTGAGTTCTTTGATCTAGTTCATGGCATGATCACACAAATAGTTGAAACAAAGTGAAACTTAGGAGTCTTGCAAGGTCTGGATTAGATGACAGTGCACTGCGGAAAAAATGAAGTAATACTACCAAAATTTTCTGAGTTTTTAATTTGGAACGTCAGATCAGATAATTATTTAATAGCTGCGAAGTACTTTAAGCTTCTCTGATAGGACATGCCATAGAAATAAAAAAGGATTGTCATACAGAGGTCTCTCTAACAGATTTCACATCACATATTGATGGGAAGAAATAACTACTGGCATAACAGTAAACACCAACTTGTCAAAGCAAGAGACTTGGGGCCATTTAGCCCTCATGACCTATTGTAATCTGTCATTCTTTACTGTCCAAAAATATGGGGGAAAATCCAGAAATTATGAAAATATGTATTTCCTAGAAGCATATCAATCTCTGAAGTAAGAAGTGTTTTAGTTACCGCAGGGAAGTAAAGGTAATTAGCATTGAGAATCATAATTACTACTCAGGAGATGAGCCATTAAGCCTCATTTACTTGTAGTGATTACATTGTACTTTGAGTTTATGATTTTTTTCCTGCTCTAAATGTGCTGTCTCAATAGATTCAATATTAACTTTATTCGTGATAAAGATTTAATGTGACAGAAGAAGAAATATTACAGGAGTATTAAATTATAAATTAAATAAGACAGAATTTCTCAAAAGTTCATAAATTTACTCTTGTGCCTCTTCTTTGTCTCTCATTGTTTCTTATTTATAATCGCGTTACATCTTCTTGACAGCCCAGCGACAAAAGGAAAGAGGAATTACATTGGATTGTTAACAAACCATTTACATCAACAATGAAAAGAGATTTTTGTGATATAGGCTAACAACTTTCCTCAGAGGCCATGCCAGATGGCACAGTTTTTGCAAAAAAAGTTCCAGACCATACTTAGCTACAGGGTACTATGGCTAAAATCTGAATGCTTTCAATGCCATGTCCAGTTTGGCAGAAAGAAGAGTCAACAGCACTCAAGGACTTGGGAGATGCCTGAGTATCTGCTTTACAGAGACTTGGTGATGCAAGAAAAGCCAAAGTGTTTATGCACCTCACTTCTACTGATTTCCCTACTGCAGGACATGTGGGACAGGATGTCTTGGGGTTTTTTTCTGGTTTTACTGGTATGCTGACATACATTAAGAATGGGAGGTATCTAAGTGTATAAATACCTCATATGTTCCTATGTAATAGTGACTGGAAAAATCTAGGTATATAAATATCTGGACAATAGGTTAAACAGCTCTGTTCTGTGAAAAAATTCTGTACTTATCCCTTTGCAATCTAAGTGGGCAAGACAGACATGAATGAATGCATAAATGGCCAGTGGAAGCTTGATATAATTTTCTGTTCACTTTTTGAAGGTTCTTACAGATGTACTCATCCCTGCAACAATGCAAGAAATGCCAGAAAGGTAGGTATTTGACAATAATCATGCTACATTCTGGTTTCTAAGCATATTCCAAGTAAATAGCAGTAATTCTATATCCTCACAGTATTTATACTCATTTTTAGAACAGTAGAGTATCTATGACAAAATACTGTCAGCTCTGAGGACACCTATAGGACAATATTATAATATTACACAGTATTTAATGTCCCAATTGGCTTACAATTTTTCTTGAGGAGGTACAGGTCAATATATTGTCAGTTTTAGCTTAATGATTGGTCATTTCCTGTTTCCTTTTGGTAACACCTGAGGAATAATTCACATATAAGTTAGTCACAGATTGAAACCCAATTATTTAAACTAACACAAGACAATTTTTATTGATGATTCTCTAAACCATGTTTTTTTTTCTTATAGTTTACTGGCAGATATAAGGAATTTTGCAAAAAACTGGGAACAGTGGGTTATTTCCTCTTTGGAAAATCTACCAGAAAACCTGACAAATAAGAAATTGCCTATTGCAAGAAGATTTGTTTCCTCCCTGAAACGACAGACGTCATTCTTACACCTAGCACAGGTAAACAGAATAAGACTATACATTCAAAAATTTGTTACTTATATTCAGTGTACCTTGCTGGCTATGAGATATAAGGCATTATTTTTTCAAGGTTGACCTTCAACCACGGAAGACTTACATCTTGTACTTTGAGCCATGAAAGAAGGAAGTGACCATAAATAGATCTGACCAAAACTTTCAGTTTTTGTAGTAGAAAAGAGAGCAAAAACCATGGTTATAATGAACAGCCATCACTGCAACTTTTGGCAATCAAATGATGGAGTGGAATACATGTGTATTTGGTTTAGTTCCAAACTGTAAAATTTCAGATGATCCTTCTTGCTTAGCAAAGGTTTGCTGTCTTGTCCATGATGTCCTTTAGTGAGCTCATTTCTGTTTGAGTTTTGAGCAAAAAGAGAACATGGGAGTGACAGGGAGCTGGGGACCAAGCCTGTTTTGTCAGGCTACAGGTATCTGCAATTAGGAGTCACCTCCAGGTGATGGTTTTGTTGATTTATGCAGTAGGATACAATGCCTTTTGAGGAACTTCAGTGCTAACAGCTTGGGCTTTGAGGTGGTCATCCTCATGAATGACTGTAAATGCACCATATATTCATCTTGACTTGGTTTTCTCTTTCACAAATATTAAGATAAAAGTAGCATGAGGGTGATACAGTGAAGATGATCTGATAGGAAGGCATGTTAGAAAAGCATTAGAAGTCTGAGGAAAATGAAACATTATCTCATCTGATCTGTGAAAAAATCCAGCCATGATAGTAAAATTAAACGTAAGGTGATCCCCAGGTGTGGGTCTGTCCTGGTTTTGGCTGGAATAGAGTTAATTTTGTTCACTGTAGCTAGTGTGGGTCTATATGTCAGATTTGTACCGGACACTGTCAATAATTCAGGGATGTTTTAGCTACTGCTGAGCAGTGTTTACACAGAGCCAAGGCCTTTTTGGCTTCTCACACTGCTCTGCCAGAGAGTAGGTTGGAGGTGCACAGATAGGTGGGAGCGGACATAGCTGGGACAGCTGATCCCAGCTGACTACAGGGACTTTCCATACTGTGTGGCATCATGATCAGCAATAAAACTAGGGGGAAGTTTGGCAGGGGACCACTGCTTGGGCAGTTGGCTGGGCATCAGTCAGCTGATGAGCTGTTTTCATTTGCATTACTTGTCTGTTTTGGACTGTATTTTTCTCTTGTTTCACTTGTTTGTTTACTTTTTATTATTGCTGTTATTGTTTTTATTGTTTCTTTTCAAAAATTATTAAGCTGTTTTTACCTCAACCCACAACTTTTTCAATTCTCTCCCCCTTTCCATGACAGGGTGGGGAGTGACTGAGTGGCTGTGTGGTGCTTAGCTGCCTGATGAGGTTAAACCACAGCAGAGTCTCAGCATTTTACCTTGCTTTCTCTTGCAGATTGCTCGGCCAGCACTGTTTGATCAGCATGTGGTGAATTCCATGGTGTCAGATATTGAAAAAGTTGATTTGAATAGTATTAGTTCTCAGGCACTCCTTGCAGTTTCAGGGAGCACAGACTCTGATGGGGAGGTCTACAGCGAATGTAAGTCCATGGCGATATATTTGTATCATTATAATTCACTCTTTCATTCCATGCCACACTATTTTACTTGGACTGACTGGGACAAGGCACACATCGACACTGCATTCTGTAATCTTGTACACTGTTAAGTTCAGTAGCTTAAGAAAGCTTGTACTGGGAAGTCATCCTAGCTAGATGACTTTAAATGGCTGCTGAAAAATTAATTTACATGTCAGTTGCTAAATGCAATCAGATCTCTTTTGAAATTTTGACGTAATTAAATGGGGATATAAGCACAGATCAATTCCCAAAAGACGTCTCAAAAATTCCATTACATTATGGCTTAATGTCATGAATATTTTCAAGTTTTTTTTATGAATTGGGGTTTTTTTGCTTCAAGTTGATCTTTAAAAAAATTAATTATTTTTGCTTTAGTGCAGCATCTATTTGCATACACAGAGTGAAGTATAAATTTTGAAGGTGTTAATTTTTATATATTTTTCAACCTGTTGTTGAAAAATAGATATAACCTCTTCATTAAAAAGATAACTTTTGTCATAAGAGTGATATTGATCAGAGTTTTGAGAGCTGAAAGGAATAGCAATGTGTTGTCCTCTAAGTATTATTACTATGATAATGAATGTTTGTTCTCTTTAATGGTTCATAATCCTATTCCCATTTTCATTTGAGTTGCCCATTCTCTACTTTTTGTGTAGTTGTTTTTTAATTTATTCTTTGTCTTCTTTCACACTGGTTAAAAAAAGAAAAGGAGAAGAGAAATAATTGGTCATTTAGGCACTTTTTTGAAAATGGGAATTAAGGAAATTAACTTTGCATAACATAGTGAGAGAGAGAAACTTGTAAGATATAAGGCAAACTTAAGACACTACAAATCTGCCACATTACAGATAAAACTTTACCACTAAACTTAGTATTAGAAAGGTTTTCAAGGTTGAATCTTAAAAGGAATGGAAAATATAATCTTCTTTTGGTTTTACTTTCTTGTAAAACTTCATTGTCTTACAACCTGTATCATTGTAATGCTTAAGTAATTAAAATGTATATGTATGATGGATGTGTGTCTGCTTGCTGGGGAATTACTTATTTCTTCATGGCTCTAATTCTTTGCTTTTCCTTTCCATGCTACAAACTTGTCATATGGCTGGTGAGTGGCTTTTTCTCATGTTCAGGACAGTGTGCAATGATATATTCTCCTTTTTACATGGTAGATGACTCTATTACAGTGTTCCAAGAACTGAAGGACCTTCTAAAGAAGAATGCCACTGTGGAATCATTTATTGAATGGTTGGATACTGTGGTTGAGCAAAGGGTTATCAAGGTACCTTTCAAATGTTCTGCCTGACTCAAGAACAAATCCTACTCCCCTTACTCCTTATACAGACCCTTATGCAGTCCTATTGGTTTTCCACATGGGATTCTCATCTCTACTCCTATCTCCTTACTGTAACAGGGCAGTGTGAAAGATTCCAGTGCTCTTAGATCTAATTAATCATGTTGAGCATGTTGAACAGCCTAATGTGTGTCACCAATTAAGAAATACTTAACTAAAACACTGAAGTCAGCACTTTCATGAACTGTACATGAAAGAAACCCTTCCAGCTTCTGTGTGCATGCAGAATTACAGAGTTATTTCTCAGTGAGCAAGGTGAGCAAAAGCTGTTCCTTAGAGAAGCGATTCTTTCTTTCATGGCATTCGGATGATACTGTACGTGGTATAAGTTACTGCAGCAGGTGGATTCAGAAGTAGTCAACTTCCAGAAGGATTTCTATATACCAGGATGAAAGATACAGTTTTATAGCTCTGTAAGGTGCTTAACACAGTAGTTGATGGTTTTGATGGGATTCTCCCACCTGGCTCCAATTTACACAGCGCATTATCATCGTGACTATTTTATATGCATGTAGTTATACAGGGATTAATATACTACAGCTCACAACAAAATAAAGGAGTTCTGTGTTATATCTCAAGTAAGAGATATATACCCAATTTGTGACTGTAATAACTGTAAACTAGTAGGATAAGATGTTGTACATTGCTTGCTAATAGCTGAACACAGGTCTCCTCATCAGACTTGTTCTATCTGGAATTGTAATAATTTATCCATCATTTTAGGTAGCATCTTGATATGAGTGGATGCAAAAGGATGAGACAGTGCAGTTAGCATCGACTGGCTGGTAGAACAGTGACTGCCACATACAGGAAAACCACGGGCATGCCATTTTTCCTTTTTTTGCCTGTTTCTGTCTCCAAATTTTGCCTGTCTCCAAATTTCAACAGACACAGTGATAGTTTCTTTCTTTTTAAACTGCTCTGAGTTTCCTAACATTTGCTGACATATGTGAGCAGCACAATTAGGAGCTTTGGATGATTCAGGGCAGCATAGCCAAAGCAAGTCCTCATCTACACACAAGTCCCTAGTCAAAAAACTCCCACTGAAGCTGAGCAATCTCAATTTATTTTAGAACTGAATGATTATGGTCTAAAATTCATTCCACAATTTCAGAAGAAAATTTCTGATAAACAAATCAGGCAGAAAAGGTGAAGCACTTTTCCATTCAGCATCTACTATATGCTCCTGTATTATTAAAGTTAACAAGTAAGGTTCCTAGCATTGCTTTCCTGTAGTTAAGGGGAGAAATACCAACAAGTTCTGATATGAAGCTAGGTCAACTAAGCAGAAGCTAATAATTGACAGAACATGTAATCCTTCCATTGCTGTCTGCCTTCTGTTCATGCTAAAATGTGGCTACTGTCAAACTCGCACAACAACTTCTTTCTGCTTGCTGTTTGAGAAAGTAACAGGGCATATGTTACCACACGAACAAATCACTTTGCCAGAACAAAGTGACAGGATGAAATGAGAAATATTAAAAGCATCACTTTGATCATCATGATAGTAAACATACCATTCTGTAAGAGAAAGTCTGGCCAGTATTATACAGATTAAATTGAAGTGCAAGGACTAATTTCTATTCCCTGTTTATGTGCAATAACATAATGCCAGAGGGTGGGGGTTTTTCCTTCTTTCTTTCTGCCCTATATTTATAGAACAACTTGGCATCGTTAGTACTAGAATATGAGGTAATCTATGTACCTTCAGGGCATATCAAGGCCCAAGCAGTAAGCAGTTTGTTTCATCTAACATTGACATTCTATGAGCTCTGCGCTGAAAAGAGAGAATCCTGGTCTTTTTTACCACATTAGGACACACATTAAGAAGATACTTTGAATCAAGCAGCTTGATTCACTCTGTCACGTTAGCCTAAGTCAAGGACTCCTTGAAAGCTCAAACATACGAAGTTCTCTTCTGTATGCAGAAAGCAGGTTAGCATATTTAACAGTATTTTACTATTCTCTTTCAGGCAAGCAAGCAAAATGGGAGGTCTTTAAAGAAGAGGGCTCAAGACTTCCTTCTGAAATGGAGCTTTTTTGGTGCTCGAGTGATGCATAATCTAACCCTAAACAACGCATCAAGTTTTGGTACCTGAGCATTATAAAAACACTCATATTTTTTACCATATATGCCAGTACTTTCCAGGTTTCCTGAGTAGAGGAACCTGTCTTAATCTAAAGATTCTTCGATTAAAGCCACAAATGCTGTGTAATGTGTTTTTCAAACTAACATTTCATGTTAAATGCTAGCAATATTTTGGTGATGACCTGTATCACATCTTCATTTTTAAAAGGTGTTTTTTTTTTTAATTGCTGTTTGATACTGCTTTGTTTGCTTTGATATGGCAATGGAAGTGTAACTGCATAGCTCAGTATAGGAGACAGAAGATTTAAATTATTAGTTTTACCTGTGGATCAGTTTGGTTAAAAATTACTGTTGTATAGAAGATTTGTGCATGATATGTTTTAATAAAAGCAAAAGAAATTTGGCAGTCACCACACATTTAGTTCTGGGATCAGCAGATAATCAATTCAACAGTGTTTCTGGTTTTTGAAAGTTACATCCATCTTTAGGAATGTTTACATTTTTGGGAACATTCAGGAATAAAATAGAATATAAAATAGAAGATGATAGAACAAGTGAAACCAACTCTAGTACATAATTTCCTAAATTCAGTCATAGGTACATTGTTATCTAAAATTCAGAGGGTATTTGAAATGGCAGTTAGTGACACACACGTTTTTTAAGGTGATATATCCTTGAAATAAGGTCAAAGACTTCACCAGTTATTGTCTGGTTATTTAGTACAAGACAAACAGAAACAGAGCAGAGGCATTCTAGCAGACTTTGGCCTTATCTAGCTCCACTGTGTGCCCTCTTCAAGTATAAAGCATGTCTCACTTTCATCAGTATTTTTCTTTGATGTAATTAGTGGTCAAATAGCCTACAGGACAGTAAACAATTGAGCTAGGTGGGCCAGTGCAAAGAGAGATTAGAGCTAGAATTTAGGCACTATTCCTTGTTGGTCTTGCCAGGTCATTTAAAGTCCACAATTATTTGTTTGTTTCACTGGCTTCTTGTAGAATAGTGAGAGATGGTCACAAAGATAACTCAGCTACTCTCTCTCTTTCTCTTCCAAAAGGTTCTTTTCATTTGATCCGCATGTTACTAGATGAGTACATCCTGCTTGCCATGGAGACACAGTTCAACAATGACAAAGAACAAGAACTCCAGAATCTACTGGACAAATACATGAAAAATTTAGGTAACTAGAGCTTGGTTCTTTTGCATGTACTTCTGTACTTTTAGAAATTGATGTATTTGTTTAACTTTAAACAGGAACAAGTTTACTCTTTTTTCCTGAAGTTGTAGTTATAGGCAACATGGTCAAATTCACCTGAAACGTTTGTGACCATTCACTCAGCAATTTATTCACACCTTCCCACCATAGTTCACTTCATAATAATTTGTGGGAATGTGAATACAATGGATCACCGAAATTTGCTTGAATGCAACAAGTACTTGTAGATACATCCAAAGAGCCATGAGCTGAAGTGTGAAAACAGGTATAAGTAGCAGAAAGGGCAGGAATTCCTAATTCAGTTTTTCTCCAAAGCCTAAATGTGTAATTACACCTTGAACTGGGAATGTATGAAATGTTACCAAAATGCAAATATCCCTGCAATGTTGGAACAAAAGTTTGGAGCCCTGTTTAGCATCTGGATGAAGTATTACTGTGTGGAAGAGAAATAAAATGATTTTAAAACAGTATCCTTAACATTTTCCATCTACCAGGCCTCTTCAAAGTTAGACAATTTGAAGTTATATGCTCCAGGTCCTTTGCTATAAAAAGAAAGAAGATGGATTTGGATCGAGTTCTGGTCCAAGTTAATCCTTAAAAACCCAGTGAAACTTCACTGGGTTCTGCAGAATTTTTTTTAATTAACATTAGCACTGGCAATCAACTTGAAATCTGTACTTTGCTGAAAGAAACTTGCATAGAATTTGTCTGACAGAAGATGCTGCATTTCTTTTAATTCAGCCTCTAAGAGAAAAACCTGTCCTATGTGCCAGTTGCCTTATCCTTGGGTATTTAGGTGAAGTACTTGAAACCATAAGGTAAAATCATGGTTTCCACTGCAGAATAGCAAAACTGACTTCATCAACAGTCTGCAGAAAACTAAAGAATTATTGAGTATAACAAATGCTTTTCTCTAGATACCATATGAAACAGTTCAAGCATTCTAAATTTCCCATTGTTAATTCTTTAGGATGAAGTGTCAAGCCTGATTTACTCAGTGCAATTTACTTTACTTCATTGTTGACATTTACTTCAAGGGAATAAATCTAATTCATACCTTCACTATGATAGCTTCAGTAAGAAGCTGATACGGTGTGATATAGATCTGTGGTCAGGGAAAATGATACAAACACTTTAACCGGGAAGACCAAGACTAGAGCAACATTCATATTCATTGCCTACATGCAAAATATGCAGACTTCACAAGGTTTTAGAATAATCAACCAAAGATACAAATAAATTGGGCAGCTTGTATGCTGTCTATATGCTAGCGGTAAATTTACATGCAATGAGCATACATAACAACCAACAGGAATTTTGATTTACTCCTTCAGATGCAAGCAAAGCCACCTTCACTGCATCACCAAGCTCTTGCTTCCTAGCAAATCGTAACAAAGCTGCTCCTCTGCCCAGTGACACTTCAGTCAAGAATGAGTGTCTATCAGAGCAAACCTATGTGTCCTTGTCAGCTAGCCAGCCCAGCAGTGTTCCTTCTGGTCTGAACCCCTTCACCGCAGGAGACAGCGAGAACATGCAGCTGACAGGTATGTATCAACTCTTCCAGCTTCTCCTTCACAATAATATGTTGTTGTAGGAGGGGCAATGGCCACATGCATTTATAAAGACCTCTAATAAACAACATTTCATGACCTCACCTTCTATGCTGATTTACAGAAGTCAGCAATTGTAATTACCCTGCCAGTAATAGGTCCTCTTGGAGAAGTGGTAAACTATCTTATACCTCTTGGCTTGGTGAGGTTCTTAGGACGAGAGAATGAACAGTAACACCTGAGCACAGGAGGATCGTAACTGCTGGAATTTCCCACTGAATGTGGCATCTCCAAGCTGGAGAATGAAAGGGGGAAGTTTTATAGCCTGTGGCTAAGGATTAAAAGCTGTCAGTTGTATCGGTGGGGGCTGAGGCATATCTTTTGTAAAGGTTTCGAATAGAAATGTACACTTCGCTAGAGGGTTAGTGTCTTAACAACAGTACTGCATTACGGGCACTAAACATGGCTAATGTTTATTTATTCCAGATCAAATGGAACTGTCTCAAAGCACTGGCCACCTCATGACTCCACCTATTTCACCAGCCATGGTCAGCCGAGGAAGTGTTATCAACCAGGGGCCAACGGCTGTGAGACCTCCAAGTGTAGGTCCTGTGTTATCAACACATTCACAGTGCTCTTCTTACTCAGAACCCCTTTATCAGACTTTGTCACAAACTAATCAGAATTACTATGGAAACAATTCCAATTACCAGGCTATGTTCCGAACACAAGCCCATTCCACTTCAGGAGTTTATGACCACAGAGCAGAGCACAGCCGATTCAATGCCTTGAGTGAACAGCAGTTCTCCAGAGACTACTTCAGCAACAGTTGTGCTGTGTCTCCATACAATGCCAGATCCCCTTCCAGCTATGGTCCCTCAAACATGTCTCAGGACACACACAATATGCAGTTTCTGAATACCGGGAGTTTCAATTTCTTGAACAACTCAGTGTCTACATGTCCAGGAGCAGCATATCCTGCTAATGCTTCCAATGGTATTAATACATATTTTCTTTCTCCCTTCTGTTTCTCTTTCCTTGATGGAGTAAAATACTTTTTCTCCACTTTTTCTTTTCTATGAAAGATGTATTTCAACTTTTATTTATACATTCCTGTTTTCCGCTTCTCTGATGACACGGAGGTGTAAAGCAGCTTAATAAGCTACTTAGGAATTTATTTTCCTCTGGTGAATCCTAAGTTGACCTGAAATGCATCTGCTGACCTATGCTAATCTTCCTTTGGTACCATCACCATGTTTTGCACAAAGGAAGCAAAAGCAGCATAGCCTTGTTACTTAACAATCTCTTGAAAACTGACCAAAACATCTACTCTGAAACAGAGCAGACACAAGACAGTTTACCTCTGGGATCAGCCTAATGGACCATTCTAGTCACAGGGTCAGGATGTTGAAACAAAGTATAAAAATGTGCATTAACAATGATTTGAGACTTTGGCCCTTCACCTCCCTCTTCTGGAGGAAAGACACAGTGGAAATGTTAGTTTTATATGAATTTGTATATGCAGTAAGTACGTATTACCCTGCAGATTTTCTTTCCACGTATTCTCACCTTGGTTGTGAGCTTCAAAAGGGAGCACTGAACTATGGATAAGGCTCCCCATGGTGTCTATTACAGCTACCAATTGCAGGCTATGTTTGATTCTGAATTTAGAAGTGAAGAGTAATTTTCTGTGCTGAAGGCATGACTGAACCCTTAGCAACTTTTTGTTTCCTTGTTACCACCTCTCTTTTGGGTCAATCACTGCATATGTTTCTAATGTTACTAGGCCATATGTGTACATAAACAATCTTATTCTCAAGTACTTTTTGTCCAAGGTTATCACGGGCTCCTAACCTACCCACTAGTTTCACTCATCTTTCTTTCAATCTTCTGTCAATAGGATATTATGGAAATGGCATAAATTATTCAGAATCTCACAGACTTGGAACAATGGTGGATCAGCATGTTTCTGTAATCAGCAGCGTAAGCAGCATTCGATCACTGTCATCATACAGTGATATACATGATCCACTGAATATCTTGGATGACAGCGGAAGAAAACAAACAGGCTCATACTACGCAGAGTCCTCACCTTCAGTTGTCTGCCGGACTCCTATGCGTAAGTATAGCAAACAACTGAAGAACAGCTATGAACTTCATAGCATCCTAGCAAGTGTTGGATGTTAAACTGTAGCTCACATATATAAGATATAAAATGTAATATAGAGATGAAATAACTCGGTACTTCAGATTTATCATAAGCTGTATTTTCCTTAAAATTGCAGGACAATGGGTTTAATAACTCTTTGCTCCCATAAGGAGGTCTATGATCCATTGTCCATGAGGAGTGGAATGACTGGCCTGAATTGCAGAAAAATCTGGTTTAGGAAACACTTTCTAACTATTAAGTGAACTAATAACAGGCTAGGCTTTTCTAAGGTCTCTTAAGGATCCTTACTGTCAAACAGATCAAATGAACCCTGGGTCAGAGGTGTCTAGGTATATACTTCCTGTGGAATAGTCCCCATCCTGTGCTCCAACAACTGTGTGTATTAGGCAAAGCTCCCACTGAAGGTGAATTTTAGGCATAAATACCTGATCACAAAGGGTTTGTTTTGGTATATGCCTTAAACAAATGGCAGCTGAGTTTGGTCTCACATTCCAAAAAGGGTTGCACGGAAGATATAAACTAGGGTACTGTTTGTTTCTCCACAAGATTACATCTTCCTGCTATTTACCTGTTAACCTTGCACAGAAGATCAGACATTTCCATCCTTCAGATGATGTGCCTCGTAGAAAAGAGGTTCCATCAAATGAAACTGGATAGTGATTTCTGTTAAATTCAATAGACTGAAAACTTGCAACAATGGTAATCTTTTTTTCCCCACAGCTTCAAACTTGCAAACCACATCTCCTTCACAATGTATGTATGGAACACCTGGTCCGTTCCCTTCTCAGGAAAATCTGGAGGTCCACGGCCCACCAAGCAGAGATATGGTATCATCGTTACCACCAATCAACACTGTCTTTATGGGAGCAGCTGCTGGAGGAACCTGACTGGGAGAGATGTGTCAGTGCCTTAAGCTTAGTTTCCAACTCCAGACATTAAAGCTATGAAGACAATGCCTTTCAAGTTGGTGGAATATAAAAGTATTATATATAGGTGTTAGAGGAGCCATTTTAGAGATATTAGCAGCCGTCCACACATAAAAAAATAGCTATATTTAGATTGGGTCCTGCTTGTGAATCTCTCAGGATTGTTCTCACCATTACAGCTTTTCAGTCAGAAATTTAGGGGAAGCAGAAAGAGCCACTAATTCTTGCAAGCAAGACTAAGTTGTAAAGAAATTATTACATCTATTCCTAATTTATTAAAAATGCTATTTTAGTCTTTCACTTATATATTTTCCTTTTTTTTATGTATAAAAAATGTTTATTTAATGCCTGTGTTGCTCATTATTTATTAGGATCACAGAGTAACTGTTTACTTTCTTGTATTTGACAGAGTGTCAAATGTATGTATCCTACCTCCTATGGAAATGTTTACAGGTCAGTTTTTACAGTTTTAAATGAAACTAAGCCAAATTCTTAAGTTTTTTACTGTTGTGCTCTGGAAAGTCAATTTCAAATGTTTAGTGCCTACTTGTGTAAGTGAAAGCCCTCAGGAAATAAATAAAACTTGTTGTGTGTATTTTATTTCTCTTCCTCTTGAAAAAAACCCAAAAAAACATGCAAATATCATAAGCTAACTAATTTCAGCAGCCTTCTACTGAATAACTGAAGTTAGTTGAACAACTGAAGTAGCTGAATAACTGAAGGAAATGAAACTATGCCACTAAATGTCGTGGGATTTCAGAACTACTTGTGGTACAAGCCAAAAATTTCTGCTGATGGAAATCCACAAAAAATGTGTTCATCAACTTTCATGGGTTTAATGCAACTGTATAAACTGAAAACCAAAAGTAATAAAAATTATTAAAAAATATTCCAACCCTTCAGATAGCTATTTTAATAAAAAAATATTTCACAAGCGCCATGATAATCTGTGCACAAACACGCATTTATGTATGTGTGGAGAAGCCAGGTTAAGAATATTTGCTAATGGTGTTACAGAGGACAGAGAAGAGAACGCACTTCCAAAACAAACTTCTTTGCTATACATTCATGAAATAACAAGTTTTACTTGATAATCTAGTTGTCCCAACAGCAGATTCAGTTTTGGATTTGAATCCAGTCTTCTGAGGGTATTTGATGTCCATATTCCCATTCAGCCCATTGAATATATGCTGAATTGGAGAGTAAAGCATTTTTTGGTGGAAGAAAATGGATGATACCCTGAAGAAGCTTTTCTTTCTAATTCTGTATAATTTCCTTCAGTATTTTCTATCATGAGAAGCCTGACTGGAGCAGAAAAGTAAAAAAAAGCGTCGACTGGGCTAGCTCATGAATAATTCCTCATATGAAACACTTTATGTAGAAACAAAACACCATTGTTCAGTAATAAGACGAGGGAGACTTCAACTCAGTTGCCTCCTAGTTAGGGATGAAGACTTATGCTGTGACCAAAAGTGCCATAATGGTTTAAGAAAGCTTTGATTTCTATAAAAATTCACAATGACATGTAGTGGTAACACAGACTATTCAAAAAAATATTTATTGGACAAGGCTTTGTAGCAAGTGAAGTAAGTAGTACAAAACAGTTCTTTCTTCATGACTGCTCAGAAGATGATATATTTTCTTCTAAAACAAGTCCTGTAAAAGTCAGGTCCTCTATCTATGCAGGTCACCCCTATAGTCAGTGACAGAAGAGGAGATCCCTCCCATTCCAAGTGAGACAAGATGGGGGAGTGCAAAGGTAAGGGATATGCCACTAGGACAAGGGATATGAAACTTTCCTGAAATGCTTGGCTCCCTCTGCTGACAAGTGGCATGGCACAAATAATTACTCTAAACTTCCAGATTGTTGAATGTATGTGAGAGCAATATGTAGAATTTAGAGGAAGCAGGCAATCACTAGTAGACAGGGTCTTAGTCTATTAGGCCCTACATAAAAGAACTGTTCATGGTACATAATTTCTCATATGGGATTTATATGCATAATTTCCAGTCATTTTCTTTTTTCATGTGAAGCATTTTGCATTGGAGCTTGCTGCTTTTTTCTATGGTTTTCTTTTCCCCATAAATTACTGTATCTGCACATTATCTGAATTAAGAAACAATCATATGTCATTAAATGTGCAGATTCTTCTGAAGGCTGCAGAATACAAAGCAGTGTAAAGTGTCATATTTTTCCAAATCACAGTTCATCATGAACAGTAAGGAGCAATAAAAAATATACTAATATTCAAATAGCCAGTTGAGAGAATTCTTTCATAGTGCTGCAGAACAAACCAAACCCATCATAATTGTAACTAGCAAAACCAAACAAGAAAATTCCGCTTTATAACCCATGAGTTCGATCAAATATATGGTTTGATGATTTCACTACGTTTTGTCTGTGGAAAATGAAATAAGTCAGAGCTTTTGTGAATACCCATGAGAAGATTTTTACCTTTTGTAGTGCAACAGCATTACAGTAAATAATATGAAGAATCAATGGAGTTGCCAGTTGGTGGTCTTGTACTACTCAGTTCAGTTGCAAATTTTGCGGATGCATTAATACATTGTTAATATGTTGGTTTTAATATATACATGCCTGAAAATCCATGATTAAAAATTGTACACATTGAGTACTATCAGTGTCAAATGAATACTGCCTAAGGGGGGGAAAAAAGGTGGTTTGTTTTCTTTTCTGAGAAAGTAAAATGAAAAATTAAATCCTTTTGATCTATTTATTGATATCAATGGATTTGAGCTGGTGCTAGGAAAGGCAAAAGAGACGCATGAATGGGTCAAATCAGCTTCCACTTCTAAAGTAAAACTGAGTCTAATACAAATTATATAAGCAAGATGAGCAATATTGGAGAAAAAACAATTGTCTTGTGTGCCTTGAGCCCATGCCCAGCAGTGTAGAATTTGTGCTGCAAGAGAAGTGCAGTTCTTCGACCCTGAAGGTAATTAGGACCATGGGAATATTACTCCATACTCAAAATTAGTGAGAAAGTTGGCCTTTACCTTTAAATGAGTAGTGAAAACACAGTAAAATAACTTCTAAAATGTAAACCTGTGTATTATTGTGTCTGAGTTTATGGTCTTGGATTTAGGCTACTTTGCTGGATGAGCCTGCATAATGCCTGAGTTCAGCGCATGGTTCTTGCCAGAAGGGTCTGCATGGTGTGTTTAACTTAAAGTAGTTAATTCATGAAAGTTCTTTGCTTTCTTCTTAGTGATGTACTCAGGATGGAGCTTAAACCTGAGTTAGCTTTGGCATTAAGGTTAACTTCAGGTGTTGGGTCAACATGAAGCTGAAACCATGAGACAATAGTAGATTTAGAAGTGGCCAATAAGCTTGACTTAATGCTGCTGCTTAGAGGGATCCACAAACTATGTTTAGCTCTAGATAAAACAGAATGTAGGGAGAACAATATAGATTTATGTGGGCAGGAGCAGGTAAAAGTGAGTTGTTTCTGCATTTAGCAGGGATTGTTGAGCTTATACAAAACTTACTGTCAGACCAGATGATCTAGTTATGATTCCTTCAAGGTCTGGTCTTAAGAGTATGCTTAAAATTGATTTGGAATTTACATTTGGAAATTAAAGAAGATGAGTCATTTAGGTTACAGCCAGGTCTAGAAGAAATGAGTGAAACTAATTTAAAGTTTTAGGTGATGGAGATCACATTATCAGTCACTCTTCTGAGGCTGGCATTTCAGGAATCTGAAGTTGTGGTTGGGGTTCAAGCCAACATGAAGCAATGAATCTGAACTAATTATGAATTTAAGACCCTAATGTATCTATGCTTATTACAGAAATTGATGAGAGTCACTGGTTTAGTCATTATCTTCAGCTAAGAGTTCAGGTCAGTAGCTGTGTCGGCCAGGATCAATGCATGTCTAAGTAGTCATTAGCTGAAACTTCTCTAGTGGAAAAGAGATGTATCTTGCACAACCAAAGGTGAGATTTCTTTAATGGAAGGACTGCTGGATTTGTATCCTCTAGAGAGATGCTGCATCATTGTTAATGATTAGACCTCAAGTAATCAGCATTACTGGGATGGTGAAAGATCAGGGAAGCAGGAGGTCCTACTAAAAACTATGCTGCTTCTATGGTCATCAGACATTTGCAGCAACTACCAGGCTTAGCAGAATCCCTTCTCACAGGGGCTGCCAATGAAGGCATAACCAGACAAAACAGGAGAAAAGCAGGGGCTGGGATCTGAAATAGGGGAGGCAAAATATTGTGCTCATTGCATAATAAGTGACACTAAATACCATTTCTCTACATTTGGATTCTTTGTTATTTGCTCAGTTTTTTCCCATTTAACAATGGGTTCATATTACAATGATGCACAGAGCAATGGTTACACAACTGGGAACACATAAAAGATTATATTAGCAGCTGAACTAGGAAAATCTACTTCCCTTCCTTTTGGCTTAGTTGATTATTATCCTTGATCAAATAAAGGGCCACATGTTCATACTGCCCTTGTGCCCTGGTTGCTACAGTAGAAAGAGACATACAGTGAAATTGTACATTTAGAGTACTATATGCCTTTTTGACTCCCATCATATTTAATTTTGCCATATAATTCAGTTTTGCTCAGACTTTATTGATTAGTCACCTGTTTTGCACCAAGATACAGAGAGATTGCTCCAAATTTAATAAAAATGACATGTTTTAGAAAATCCCCATTACAGGAAAAATACAAACTGTATGCAATATAGAGGTGGACATTTCTCTCCATTATGGTTTTTACCAAGCTTCATCTTTAAAGTATGATCAGCTTTCAAAAACTGGCCCAAACGTACTGAATTCTCTAACAGCATCTTTCCCTTGACTCTAAACATTTCTTCCCATGTGGGTGTGCCATCCACTCATTGACGTACTGGATCTGTGTTCCTGCACACCCAATCCACAGCAGCTGTGAGTTTTTGACAGTCCCCAAATTTCAGTTCTTGCTAAGTACTTTCACTTTAGAGGTCACATGGCCAAACTCCAGGCATGTTTAAGATAGCAGTTACCCAGCTTCTGGCTCCTGAGAAAGATCTGATGAAACACCTTTCGTGTTCCAGACACAACAGTTCTCTTTCAGTGCCATACCTGAAACTACCAAAATACTCATTGTATAATTGATAATATGGGTAATGCTTTAAGAATTGTAGAAGATCCTGCTCCAAAGTTTACATGTAGTAGAATGGTGATATCAGAAGAAACTGAAGACATAGTCAGCTTGGTTTGCTTCTCTGCTTTGCAGAGTGGTCTTTATCTCCTGACTTTACAGTCAATCCTGTAGAGTATACTCTGGCTTCAGCCTCTAGCCCAGCAGTTCCCTTTGCAGAAAAATAGTGAAAAAAATCAATATTTTGTCCACTCCAGTGTCCACATCTACTCTACATCAGTGATTTGATCCTCATCCCTTCACAGTCTTTCAAAAGGAGTCTTCCAGAGCTTCTGCTCTCTCCAAAGAGCTGGGAACGAGGTTCATGCTACTTCTACCAGCATTGAAGGCTATCTGTCACTGATAAGGGATATTCCCCTGAGTCCTGGACAACTCAGACACACATGAAACTGAATTATTTATGGCTGGAACTTTGTCCCTTTCTCATCCATCTCCAAGCAAGGTAGAATTTGGTAGGTGGCTGTCCCTTAGGACTGCTTTAGCTCAGCAATCCCTTCCCTAAGCCCTTGCTGCTCTTACAGATTCTTAGAGTTGTGGCTCAAATGATTTCCATGTGCCACTCCACATATCCTGTGAGGATCCTAGATGTCTTGGTTGAGGTTGAGAAGTCTGGTTGGCAAGAGGACATGCAGTCGTTATGCAGTTAGTACATGACAAGCTTTAAGTCCCTTCCTGGTTGTTGACCCTGGAAAGTCTCAGTGCAGTCTGCAAGGTCAGGGTGACATGTTCATCCACCTGCTTGGATTACTCTGTGAGCCCCAGCCCCAGGCTGGCAGCAGCCCTGCAACAACGCAATTCACAAGAGTTAATGCTAACCTTCAAGAAATGGTAGTCACATAGCAGACCAGATTGAACTGGAGATCACACAGTCTCTATGATGAAACTGGATGATGTCCAGATAGTGTGCAGTGGAAAATATGTGTTTAATCAACATCTGGCTATGCGTTATATGTCCTTGTGGCTACGCTGAGAGGTGAACAGAGAGATAAGCCAACAAGTGCCCAAGCATTTTTGAAAGTGGCGTTTGGAGTTTAGTTTTATTGACATTGATGGGTGTAGAGAGCTTTTGATGCATATAAGGATCTCATTCTTAAACCTGTTAGTAATAGAAAATACCTTCTAAAAATTTATAGAAATGTTGCTTCTATAACAATACTTATTTATCTTTAAAGAAACTGATCTTCACCTTTGCGGTGCTGACCAGATCAACATATGAAAACATGCAAAACCCCCCATGACTGACTACTTAAAAATGCTATCCTCTGTTCTTTCATCTTATTGACAATTTTAAAGGTAAGGCAAGGCTTCCACATCTGTATTTAGTTTCTCAAGTAAGCAAACAACTCTTCTGAAGTGTTGCACACTCAGCAGTTCCTGCTGACTGGCATTAATGAAATGGCTTTGCCAGGAAAGTGCATGCTGGAGAGCCATGGAGATAAAAACAAAACTCACAGAGTGGGGGTGGGTGGGCACTGGTCTCACTTCATATCGCTGGTCTATGGCAGCACTGGGTCAAATGCTACACTTTTCCACAACAACTACTGCATGGTAAAAGGGTCCCTGTTTCAGAAAGGAAATAAATAGTAACAGTAGGGTAGAAATCAGTGAAACCCAGTATTATTGATAATAGTGGTTATTGCTGTAGGATGGGATTGAATTAAATGGAATTTCTCAGCCACCTACAATCATAATGCATCAATTAGTTTTCTTTCAGCATTAAGGAATTTTGAAGAATTAATAATTTCCCTGCAAGAGGTTCATGAAGTGAGCCACTGGGGCAGGCAGTTTAAGACAACCAAAGGGTGGCCAGCCCCCTATCAGCCTCAGAAGCCCTGGTGTGCTGGGACTGCTTAACGGCAAAAATCTGCCTCTCTCAAGCACTGTTTTATCTGCTGTCTTGCAAAAAAGAACTTCAGAAGCTATAATGCCAAAAAAAATCGGGCTGAGATCAAAGCATAGGTCTACCTGTGTGAAGGACATGACATGTGGGAGAATATTTGTATCCCAGATTTAGGTATATAGAACATTTGCTGTCTGATTTAGCAGTTTGATCTGTGCTGAAAGAAAATTCTTCCTTGGCAAACTAGAACAAGAAAAAAAAAAAGAAGGAAATTCTGATCAATACAACTGGGAAGACTCCCTGCCACTTCTCTCTCTCTTACGTTTTTTTCATTGTCTCAGGTTTATCTGGCAAGATGTGAGGGTGCATTTGTCTCACACATTGGTCAAAAGAGCTCTGCCAAGCTGACTGCCAGTAACAGAATGCAGATGAATACACAAAACTGGGGCAAGATGAAACAGAAGTAAAACACATATTTAACCAAGGGGTGCACAAAAGTGCCTGATCTAGTGATTTAAATTCAGAGCAGCAAACCTGGAATCAAGAATCCAGCAAAACCCCTACCTTATTTCAGCACACATTTAGTACACGTTTAGATCTGCCAAAACAGCAGACCAAAAACAACTCACTGAAACAAAACAAAACAAAAGGATGCCACACAGCTGGGAGAAAGGAGAGAATGCTCAGGTAATAATGCCTGTCAGTATAACTATCCCAAGTGCTTCAACTAAGATCATCTTCTTTGCATAGAGTTAGTTACACGAGTGAAAGTCTAGAATTTGGGGTTGCCAAGTGCTGATACCCATTTTGCTGAGAACGCCAGATTGTTATACCTCTGAAATGGTTTTCTGTGGCTTTGTCCATACTGTTTTGGTGCAACTTGCAGGAGTAGGCAAATCCCAAGGGATTCGTCCAAGCTTATAAAGGCAGCTGTGTTTCTTTTTGAGCAGCATCAAGAACTTCGGCTACCTGTCCTAACCGGCAAGAAACATACAGAGGTAGGTCAACAGACACAAATGGCTTCACTAAACCTGCTCTTCTCTCTTTTGACTTCACCCTTTCTTCTTTTTTCTTTCCCTAAGCACAAAGAGCTCAGTGGATCTCCACAGGAGCAACTCTCTGCCATGGTAGAGCTCAGGCTCCATCTGCTCTTCTCACTTCTTCCAGCGGAAGTCCCTGGCAAGGGCTGAGCAGTCAGTCAGAAAAGGGAGGTGCCCACTCTGAAGCCCTCTGCTTTGCTCCCAGGACGGGAGGAGCCAGGAGTGGAAGGCCTACGTGCATCTCCCTTCTCAAGGAGGGAGATCTGTGAAGCTTTTGCATGTTGTCTTAGAAAAATGAAATTATTGCCATTTTCCCCTTCTACCCCCGTCCTCAGAGGGGCTTTGCAATTTAAAACACGATGGCGTTTTTTTTCCCCAGAGAGGAGGGGTAGAGTGGGGGTTGGGGGAATTGCCCATGTACCATAACAGATGGTTTAAGTATGGTGATTACAAAATCCTGAAGTTAAAATAGTTTAATTACAAAGTCAATACTTCCTCCAACCTCTGCTGAGCCCTTAGTGTAAAAACAACAGACGGTATAGTGCAAACGGTAGGACAATATTTAACCAGAACTTTGCATTAGCTACTGCAGTACAGCTCTCCATCAGGCCTTCAGCAAACGGAATATCAACTGATTTTCCCAGCTTGTATTTGTTAACCATCTCTGCCTCAGTATCAATGGGCAGCTCTGACAGAGCCACAAACAACCCTAAGGAAATAAGCTACAATACTACACAGAGGCTCAGCAAGGTTGGATGTAAAGATTAATATTACAAGTGTGCATGTGGGACAATTATTAGCACCTTACCAGGAATGAATACAGAGGTTAAAAAAATGAGCAGGTAAAGGTATCTATATAAAAAGTGAAAATAAAATGCAGTTAAATAATGAATGTTTTATTTTATAGTATGGTTTTATAGAAAAAAAAACAAACAACAGGGCATTGGAAGGCACAGGGAAATAAAAAGGAGGGGATGATTTCAAAAAGCCCAAATTTGATCTTTCACATGCAGGGAAAGCAGCAACTCTATATAGCAAGTTGTAAGGAAATCTCACTATGCTGTGCTCTTGCAGCTGAGAGGCTTGGTCTTGGTCTTTGCCAAGTGTGTATGTATGCTGCATATTCTTTAACAGTGGCAAACCCTCCCTCTGTTGGCTTGCGTTCCCTGTAAACACCAAGTCAAACATGGAGCCGGAAGAGTCAGAGGAAGTCTGGCTCTACTTTATTAGCAATATACTGAAATCTAGTCCCATCTGCTTCCATCACGACACAGCATAAGACATCCATCATCCCTTCATATGTATATGAAGCACTGTGAGGCACTGCTCTCTTACCTGACTGGATAGGTAAAAACAGGGACGAGTAAGCAAGAGATACAGTCTGGTAAAAGCCAAAACAGACAAATGGGAGATCGTCTTCAACACTTTTTCTCACCACTGACCCCTGAGCAAAATCAAAAGGTAAAGCAAGAGGGAAAACGGGCTCCAAAATTTATGCTACAATACAGAGGAATTCTCACAATTCTCAGAATTTGTTTTTTCCCCCTTATAATTTTTATTGCAGAGTTTGAGAGATGAAGACTAACTTTGGGTGTCTGAGATCAAAATTGCTAAGTCAAATAAGGGTTTCTAGTAGCTAATCTGTTTCTCTGGGCTTCTTAATAAATAACAGCATTTGGGACAAAGAGCTGCACTGGCTAAAATGAGAGGAAGGGACACCCTACTGAATATAAAGGAAAATCTTCTTCAGTGATTAAGAGGAAACAGAAAACATTCCTAGGGCCTGATCCTTCAGGTTGTTATATACTCCAATACATCTTTTAGTAAATTAGCTTTACATATATGAGTAGATTCATTGACTTTAAATTAAGACTAAGTGCATGTTCAAGTGCTTCATTTCATTAGAGTGGAACTGATCCTCTGTAATAACAAAAAAAACTCCATAAAGTAATGTTCTGTTAGAAATCACAGCATGACTCTGGCACAGCACTGACAACACAAGAGCAATTTGAATTACTCTTACATATGAATAGGAGATACTTGTTTTTCCTAGAATATGATAATAAATTGTTTTGTTACTACTCACAATAACAAATAACCCTTTAAAACATATTGTAGAGGACTTCTGAATGTCTAGTAATTTCTTTTATTCTCATGTTTGCCTCCCTTTTTTACCCTAAACATGTACTTGTAATTAGGAAATCAATTCAAATGAATAAGGTGCAGTCACAGCATTTTAAAAAATCTTAGCTGAGGGCAGAACCCACAAGTTTGTATCACATCTCAGTCTCTCCCACAGTTCCTGTTGGACACAATTGCCATGACTGCTCTCAGGATAATCCTGTGTTTATAAGTCTTTAGTGACTGTTCTCACCCATCTCACTGATGCCCAGTGCCCAGTTCTGGGAGAAGGACTCTTCTCCATGAGGAGATGAAGTAGACCTTGGGCCCCGTTTGCCTGAACAGATTCCTTGAGGAAGAAGCTGTGAAGTGTAAGCATCCCCTCCTTCTCCTCCTGAGCCCCAGGAGATGTTCAGGATGGAGGCTGTCTTCTGTGAGGAGCCGATTCCGAGAGGTGTATGTTACGTAGATCACATACATAGCAGTACATAGGAGTTTGGATACCAAAAGTCCAGCCAAAGTTTGATACCTAAGAGCTCCTCATCTCTCCTGCACTGGCGCTTTACAACTGACACTGTTTAGAATACGTTAAACTGACACTGTTTCTTTTCCCCAGCATCACATTGTGTCCACTTTTTTTGGAAAGGGCCTTGTATTCTGAGCATGGTACCAGAAAATAGGTCGTTTTGAGTGATTTCAGGTTAAGATACTGCTGATGCATGCTGTTAATACTGCAGTTCAGCTGGGAATTTTGGCTGTTACCATTGCTAGACAAGCACAACACCAGGAAAAGCACGCTAACATCACAGTTACAGCGTGTTTCAATAAACACAACTCTTTGGAAGAAAGTGTTCCTGGTGATGGCATATAATAGTGCTACAAAGCCAGGCTTTCCAGTAGCAGCTGTTTCACATGAGGCACATTCAGGATGACCTCTGTGGGCTGGCTAGAAATTACAGCATCCAAATTCTGCCTTTCTATGCCACATTAAATGTTGATTTCAGTAAGGATTTCATGAGTAGGTTGGGCAGAATTTGGTTTTAATAACCGAAGTCTTGGCTTCACACACTTACGGGTGATTATTCCTGCAGATTTCCACTCTTCATGGAATCTCTGCACTCTAAAGGTGGCTGATTTCACTCCAAATTTGTTGGCAAGGCTTTGGATACATACTGCTGGCACAAGGACTATCAGTGTTGTCATCACTTTTATCGGTGCTCTCAAAGTACTTGGTGATGCTGCCAGGGATTATGGCCCTGCTGCTCTGGCAGTTCCTCAGGAACAGGGAGGAGGAAAGTTGTCACCACCCAAAGCTCACCCTCTGAAAGTTTGGAGGGGAAATGGCAGTGCAGGCTTATTCAAGGCCTCACCAAATAGCAGGGGATCTGAAGTCAGTCTGAAATATATCTGTGCAGTATACAGAGGAACACACATTTTAAAAAGCTAAGCAGGAGAAATCCTGTTTTTGTAGACTGACCTTTTTTCCTCCCAACAAACATTTACCTAGGGTTGTCTCATGACTGGTCGACTTTTGTAATCCATTAGAAGGTGATGTTGTTGCGTGTCATGATCAAACACCAAACACAGCAGAAAGGCCATAACTGTATCTAAAAAGCCTTTGCTTTGTCAAAGCCTTTCACTAATGCTAGCAACAAAATTATTGAGATCTGTAATGAGCTGATCTCTTGTCAAATAAGCCTTCTTATAAGCAGTGTTAAACTTTATATCTGCTTTCAAATTAAACACTTTAGGTTTATTAATGTTTCCTTTCCTCTCCAAATTTCTTTGTTGAGAAGAGGTGCCAGAGGAAATGTACTGGCAACAGTAGGATGTGAAGTATAGTTTAGAATACATTAAACATATGTTGATGGGGCCATTAGCAGAGTTTATAGATACCACCACCTGTCTCTTATTCCACTCACCATTACTTTAGTGACAGAAATCATACTGTAAGAGAGGTGGTATGCTACCATTAAATCTTTACTCCTGTTTTAGAAGGAATATAGCAGCAAATTCATGCCTTATTGCTAAAAAGAATTTCCAATAATGGCTCACTTATTGAGATAAATAAACCTGAATAAATAAGCGGAGTAGGGGCTAAAGAGTAAACAACACCCTGGGTTTGGATGCAAGAAAGACTCTGAATATCTGACAGGGAAACACTTTGCCATTATAAACATACAGTGGGGCAGTTAACGTTTTACTTATTCCTTTCAATCTAGTGAGATTACAGCATCACTGCAAAAGGCACTCTTAGACGCACCAGACGTAGGGTTTATTGCCTACGGGCAAAAGGAAAAAGGAAATTATGAACAAAAAAAAAACCCAAACCAAACCACCAGCACCACCAACAACAAAACGCCAAAGCCAAATAATAAAATAAAGTCAAATGAATTAAAAAAAAAAAAAAGGTAAATAAGCGCTGACGGCGCAGGCGACACCACCTCGGCCCTGGGGTGCCTCCTGGCGGGCGCAGCGCGGTCCTGGTGAGCAGGTAGGGCGTGGGGCGGGCGCCGTGCGGAGCGTGGGGAGGGGCTGGTGTGGCACGGTGCGGGATGCAGTGCAGGTGCGGTGCCTGCGTGGGGTGGAACGCGGTGTAGAGCATGGGAAGGGCGCGGTGTTGGTCACGGTGAAGGGTGGGCGTGGTGCGGAATGCCTTCTGTGCGTGGGGCACAGAGTGGGGAGCGGTGCGGAGCCTGGGGAGGGAGGGAGGGTGAGTGGGTGAG
>VZRE01014042.1:210565-264359 GCA_013396775.1 Cephalopterus ornatus
TGTGGTGCGGGCGCGGCTCATGGCCGGCAGCAGTTTTTCTAAACCCGTGGTGAGAACCGTGCCCCGGTGTCCTAAAAATCTAGGTTGAATTTCCCAAAAACTAACATTCAGAAAATGTTATTCATCTTCCCGGAATGGATTTTTGCCCAGCCTCTCCTATACCTGCCAGGCAAACCGAGGAGAGCCCTTAGCAAGAGCAGCTCCCAGCAGCTCTGGTCCCCTTCCAAACCCAGCCTCGGTGCCACTGCCCACAGGTGTCCTCTGCACAAGCACTCTTGACAAACAGCAGGTAGGAGGAAAGGAGTGGGGTTCCTTGCAGAGCACAAGTCTTATGAGGAGCAGCTGAGGGAGCTGGGTTGTTTAGCCTGAGAAAAGGAGGCTTGGAGAGGACCTTATTTCTATCTACAGCTACCAGAAAGGAGGTTGTAGCGAGATAGGGATCAGTCTCTTGTGCCCAGTAACGAGCATTAGAGGAAAAGCCCTCAAGTTGTGCCAGGGGAGGTTTAGATTGGATATTTGGGAAAATTTCTCCACAGAGTGGTTGTCAAGCATTGGAACAGACTGCTTAGGGAAATGATTGAGTCACAATTCCTGGAGGTATTTAAAGGCATATGAATGTGGCACTTTGGGAAATCATTTAGTGGTGAACATGGTGCTGGGTTCACAGTTGGACTCGATGATCTTAGAAGTCTATTCCATCCTAAAAGATTCTATGATTCTACTGTCCTTTCTGGAAAGAGAAGGAAAAAGATTGCTAACCTTTGTTCTGATAGGTTTTCAGCAGGGGAAGCCTCAAGTTTGATCAGGAGATGGCAGCACAGTCCTGGAAAGCTCGAAAAACTTCCCCACCAACTCTCTCTATTAGCAAGATCTCGGGAGACTCAGGGAAGAAAAGCACCATTCTGCTCACTTGAAGAAGAATTTAAAAGGGAATATCACACACGTGCCCAGTAAGTATTTGAACTGAATTGCTAAGAACCCTGTTAAAGAGCTAAACTGAAATTGCTGTTGTGCATCAAAGTAGTCCTTAAGCATGATGACAGCATACATCCCACTCCAAATGTCGCAAGCTTTCACAAGAGAAAAAAATAATCCCCCAAGAGACGAAGCAGCAAAGATAACCACTGGAGACCTCATTTTCCCAGTGCTTTTAACAGTTTATGTGGAAGTATCCATGTATCACCAACAGAGCTATAAAACTTCATACTAGAAAGATAAAACTGTGAAATGTCTCTTCCCTGTCAATCTTTAAGTCAAACAAACCTGAGCAAAACTGAAATCACTACAAAAGGACTGTTTCTGACTTATTCCTTCATGAGCTTTCAGTCAGAAGCTGCAGACAAAGTTAGTAATATCAAATCACGTATGTTACTTCTCTCTTGCGCTAGACTCCAGGCCTGCTCAATCTGTGATTGAGGAATTCCCACAGACTTGCAGGTGTTGCCAGGAAAAACTTTGTAATTCATTAGGTGGTGCTGCAAGACTTTGCAGGAAGTGCCATCATGTTGACTGTGTCAGCATTTTCTAGAGCTGGTCCACCTGTGGCCTTATGAGGGCAGATGCTATTAAAAAAAGCTCTTTGGAGTTAGTTTGGCACCAACTCTGGCATCCTAGCCAGACTGAAGACCTTCTGGCTATTCACTGAATATACCATATATATGGATCAGTGTATGTAACCTCTTTTTTGCACTCTAACGTATTCACAGATCCATTTCATTTTTGACATTTTTTTTAGTATTGAAAACATTCAAGGAACGTAACAAATGGAAATTTAGGGTTTAGCCAGATTGTATCAACTGTTGGTATTGGACTATCAGTGAAGCTCAAACAAGTTTCTCTTGGCAGGGCAATTGCACAAAAGCATTTGATGTTGAATCACAAGCTATTTTCAAGATTCACACACACATAAGGGTTCAAATATAAGCAAATTAAAGCCCCAGTATTAATAAAATATGTTCTCCTTTCCTTTCCACTTGCCAACTATTTAACCTGGTCAGGAGACAAATTCACGTGTGATTAATTCTATGGAGCCAACCTCAGATTCCTCCTGGGTTTCCTTGAAATGAGGTATCCTTTGCTTCCTACCCTGTACGGTTTGGTAATGCAGCTGCACATTGTTGAAAAATTGCCACAATTCATGGCAGGATGGCTGCACTTCAGCAATGAGAGAAGTTATTTGGAATACATATGTCTATGTTTGCATGCTTGTGAAGCTTACATGTCTGGCTTGTTAAGCTCTGGGATGCTCCTTGATGGACAGTGTCATGATAAACAATGGGTGGCAGTTAAGCCATGATCTCAGCACTGTGAGCTCCAAAGGAACTTTAGAATACTTTTGTAATTCAAAAGGCTAACCTCTCCTGTAGAGTGGAAAAACATGTAGAAGATGAGGAAGGGGGAAAAACCCTCTCCACAACCAGTGACACCTGTGTGTGCCATGTGGTGTGAGGATCATGCCTTAGAGCCAGGTAGCCTCAGGGTTCTCCTGCCTTTCCACAGTCCACCAGTAAGAGGTGTGACCACGAGGAGCCAGCTGCAGGCAGCTACTGCCACCGCTCTTGCTCCGTGCCCTTAGCTCGCCCAGGCCAGGCACTGGTGGGCACAGGGGGCAGCATGCCCAACTGGTGTTACAGGCATTCTTCCAAGGTTTTAGGCTTGCTTTCCTCATTCTTTATTCTGCCATGTGGCAGAGGGGGAGCATTTGGCCTGGCAGTATAAACACCTTCTGTTTTGGAACAGTATGAGAAAAGGGAAAAAAAAGCAGAGCTTTTGGCTGTAATCTCAGTGGTTCAGTCTTTCTTGGAAATGAAGGCACACCCCTGCGCAGGTACAACAAGGGAAAGCAAAAGGCTCAACAGGGCTAGAGTGTCATTTACTGCTGTACATAAAGGTGTGATGATGGGGAAAGGGAAAAGCTGAGGCTCATTGAGATCCAAAGTGGATTAGCTCAACTTCTGCAAACCAAATTCACAACCTATGTAAGCTACAACCCAGAAACAGGAGCAACAGATTTGCTCAGCAGCCATCTAATTGCCAACTGAAAAAAAGTCTCTCCTTATGATGTGTGGTGGCTGGCACGAGTAAGTGCTCGTCTGTGCTCATTTGGCCCTTTAAGAAATGTCTCATTTCCTCCCAGGAGTGCCCATTCTGTGAGCACTTTGGTGTCCTTATGCCTATACAGGTCATGAGAAAATCATGCAGCAGAAGCTCACTCTTTTTCCATCTTTTTATTTAAACACAAATGGTGTGTCCAGGAGCATTTTTCTACTGACCGGATGAAGGCCTCCTCCAAAGGGTCAGGCAGGGGTGAGCACAAAAGGTCTAACAACACTCCTGACCGTATACCCTCCCCATGACTCTGGGTTTGTCCCCAGTGCAGTGGAGGGGCTGCATAGCCCCGCTAGCCATCGGCATGGAAGCTGGGAATGGAAAACAATTTTGACATTGGCAGCCTGGAGACCTGCCCTTCTCAAACACATTTGATGTTCATACATGGACTCTTGGCTGCTGCTGCTGGGGACCATCTGTTGGGATGGCATCGTGCCTGATCAAATGGTGGTATGCCAGTTTCACGGGGACATGAAATAGATGCCAAACAAAACGCGTCTGGTTTTACTTCTATTACTCTGAATTCAAAGCACATGCTAATACTAATCCCCTTTTTAACACTGTTGTGGTGCCAGTTAAACCTTCATTTCTTCCTACTAGCTGCCAGGTTTCTACCACGTACTTAAGCTCTTAACGAAATCCAGCAGAAATCATTACCGTTGATTTCACGCAAACGGGGGCACTGTTTGCAGGAGTTTCGTGAGATGAGATGAGATAGCACCAACAACAGAGCTGAATGCATGAGAGCTTCCTATACATGTAAGATCAAATCCTTTAAGGAGTTGGACTAGGACATTTCTTTGAAAATTGTATCTGAAACCCCATCCCACTATCGTAAAATTTTCTGCCCAGTGGAAATGTGACTTATCAATTTAAAAGTGTTATTGCCAACTAGGAACAGTTTTTTTAAAAAAGCCTCTAGTAAATGTGTGAAGGTTTTGAGCATTATGTGAGCACTAATCTGAGATGCTCTGAACACATTTTCTTTTCGCTGTAGCTCCAACCCTGGTACATAGTAAAATCTTCCATGCTGCTGCTGGCTTTGCTGTCTGGGTTTATATGACTAACTCCCTGCGAATGTTCCATGTTCGGAGAAGTGTGATCCTGGCCTCAGCCAAGAGGAATATTATTGTCAAAACTGCCATCATTACAACTACTGCGGGTTTTAAGATTCCTCTGGTGTTTGTGGGGAAAACCCATCTGCTACAGATGTTCCCTTGGGTGATGGGTTTTCTCCTCTAGTCCCATAGTTAATTAGGAAAACTTAAGGGAGCATCCTGTCATGGAATTTCTTTTGCTCTTCATCCTCTGTCTTCTGTGCAATCCTAAGAGGCTGGAGGTCTTGGACATGTTCTTCGCCATCCTCCTCCTCCCTCTGTCCCTATGGGGGGAGATGGCAAAGCCTTGGCACTGGCCTCCCCTGGCCAGATCCCTGCTGTGTGCAGGATTCAGATGTGCCAGTTGAGGTTCCCAATCTTAGGAAGTGCTGGGACTTAGTCAAGGGTTTATTTCCTCAGTTCCAGGATTCATAATTATTTTAAGCACTTCATTTTGTTAATGAAGCAAGAAATGCTGTGTTATTGTAATTTAATAACCTTAATTAACTTCTTAACCACCTTGCTTAAATTGCCTTCTTGCTTATTCCTGAAGTAAAAGTTACTACGGAAATGTGAAAAAAAAAATACCATGCACAGTTAAAGAAAGTTGGGGAATGTGTAAGTTTATGAATGTGGTTCAGCATTGTACTACCAGAAAGAAAAAAATGTATTCTTTGAAACTCCCAAGTAATATGGCAGGGTCAGGAGCATAGGCCAATGAGTAGCATGTGGACTGGCCATAAAATTAAAAATAAACTTAAGAGTAAATGTGCAGCTAAATGCAGACTGTGGGAATAGGATGTGAACTTCAGCTATTTCCTGGAGCTAGTGTGGTTCCAAAGTTTAACGGCTTTAGCCTTTGGAGACCTGGAGGCGTGCATACTTGTGTTCAGTTTCTCCTCCTTTCATCTCCCCCCACTCGGAGCCCTACCACCTCCCAGCTGCCCTGCTCGCTCCATCTCTCCCTGCAGAAGGACACTCCTCTTGCCCTCTAACAAACGTCCCACATGGCTCGGCACAGAGCATCACTGCACAGCAGCAGGGCCTCCCTTTCTATCCTTGTCTCCTCTGGCCCGCCCCAGTAGGATGGCAGCCCAGATCCCCATTTTGCTCTCAAGGCCTACCAGAGTGCAGAGAATTGACTGCTACCTGTGATTACCAACCAGGGATGGCAGCAGGTAGCTGACCCAGCAGAGCCAGCTGCTCTCTAGGTACGCTGGTTCATACCTGATAATTAAGCTTCTTATTATTCAGAGAGTATACATATATGCATACGTGTGATATTTGTGCTTTCTTCTTTCACACAGAAATTGTTAGCAAAGTGCTGGTTTACCTAAACAAATGTTTCTCTGTGTCAAAACTTTGGTGCTACATAGTTGTAATTTATTCAAAATATACTGGCTATTCTGCGCATCAACAGGCTCCAGAGCTGAAATCTCAGAGGACATATTTGTTACTTTTTCCATTTAAAAAAAGGTAGAAGAAATATTAATATGCTCTTAGGGCACTATTTTCCTTGACCATGAAGCCTTAAGGTCTTGTTAAGAATTAGGATGATATATGAAAAATGTGTCTGCTTTATGTGCCATGCAGTCCACCTTTATACTAATTTTCCATACACACTTTCTTCCAATATTTTTTTACAAATATGGTGTATAACATAGTGTTTCAGCAGATACCAAAAAATCACCATGATGAATAAACGTATATGGTATTTTTAAATGTTTCTAAGAATTTTTACCTAAATGGAGGGTTGTTAGGTTCCCCCAAAATAATTTCCTCTTCATGCTGTAAGTTACAGAAGACAGAGAACTCAAAAGCTCACACAAGGAACTTGGGAGAGGAAAATACTGGATTTTAAGTTCTCCTTTCCTTTTTGTCTGGCAATGAAGATTTAATTACAGACTGTTTTTTCCATATAATGCCTTTATGTTTGCATATCTTTATCATGCATCTATGCTGCCACTAACCCTTCAGGTTCGCCACTGCTTTGAGCTTACAAAGCTATCAAGCCTGAAAATGACATAGCAAATTAATGCCTGTGAGGGGAAAATCCCATCAGCATGCTCAAGCCCATGTGGTAGTAAGTGAAGCAGTTCTCAAAACAAAGAGGCTAGAAGTAATCCTGTATTTGGACTACTGATGGGAGTTTCATCACATGAAGTAACTCTTCATCTGTACAATCAATCTTCACAATGTTTCAACAGCTGGGGCTAGTTGTCACTTCCAGAAGAACATTATCACCTGTGAAGGAAATAGGACATCAGGGGACACGCTTCATCAGCAATTTAGGGAGAGCTTTCTACCCAAAACTAAAAGGTAGGAGGAGGGAAACCAGAGTGAGGTTTTTTGAGCTACATATATTATTCAGTGTGCAAAACATAGAAGAAAAAGTATTTTGTAAGTGAATTGTTTGAGAAAGCATTCCTCTGAAGTGACCTTTTCTTTTACAGTGCTTTCATGATAAGTCAGTGAAAATAGCAGCTTCACCAAGCATTTTAATAGCACCAGGTTGTACCCTGCGAACTGTTTCACTGGTTACCAGCTAAGATGGAGTTCATTAAAAGATAATTTAAGTTCTTCTACAGTCTGAGTTATACTGGGGGAAATCCAAGGTAAGCAAATGACTTCATGTTATCAATTAAAACATAAAATTGACTGAACAATCTTAACTCTGCTTTATTGTACAAATACATTGTGGCACAGCCTGGAAGTACATCCCCATGTGCTGATTCACCCCTACCCCAACAGGAGTTTCACCTGATACTATGGGATGGTGAAGGGGCATTTAAAATACTCAGTTTTATACATAGCCTTCAGTGCATGGCCTTTTTCACAGTATACTGCAAACTACAGTTCCCCAGCACAGGATTAATCATATTAACTTGAAATGTCATAAACCCGAATTATTTAGCCTCTGTAGGCATTCTGCACTCCTATCCCCAGAGGATTGTTCATCTGACCTATTTTAGATGACCACTCAGGATGAAATGTATCTTTGATTTAGATGGTGTCTCATGTGAAATGATTGAACCCTCAACTTCAGATCAAACACTGATGTGGTCTAGGATGATCAAATTTTTTTTTTCAAAATTTTCTAAATTCCTTGCCTAAAAACCAAAGTAGCTTGAAAATTATTTGTGAGAATTTAGGGCTACCTATACAGTTATTAGGTTCAGTGAAAAAGGTAAAGGGGTTTAAGAAGATATCAGACTTTGACAAGAGAGCTGATGAAATGATGCAGTGAGTTCTTCTGAACACTAATATTTACTGTCATTTTTCAAACCTGAACCACTTGCCATAGCTTGCATCTTCAGTAGAAACAGTGCTCAGTTCTTTCAGCCAACAACATGTCCCCAAGGGAAAACCTGGCCTGCAGCACACTGACTCTCCCTTGGAGGATGCCTCTCTCAAACTGTGCATGACTCAGCTTCCCATGTGTCATTATGAGTATGGATCCTCCCCTTTTAGTTAGTCTGCAAGCTCACAGTTGCAAAGAACTTCTTTTACTGTCAGCTTTATTCTTTGCATGTACAAGAGGTTTAAGTTCTTCATACATCTGTGTTATAGTACTTACTGCTTTTGTATTGTACAATTATCAACATCGTCTATCAGCACTTGCATTAAAATGTCTGTGTAACGTTTCCCGTTTCTACTCATTTATCCTTTATGTCAAGAAGTAAATAACATTGCTTTATTTCACATATTCATCCGTGATCTAATCTCTTTATTGAGCAATATGAACTAGAAAATGTAGAGAAGTACCAGGTGGTCTAGCAGTGAAAGTGTATTCTGGTCTATCTGTTGGCTGGTGGATCATAAACCCACTTGCATTCAGGCCATGTGCCTCCCAACCTAAGTTGGGCTGTGGGTGCTGGAGCAGTGCAAGCCAACTCTGCCATCAGGCATTACAGGCATTTCTCTCATTGGTGGGAAATATCTGGAAAATCTCTCTGCATTTTTGGCACTGTCAATCTTATGCTTAGCTGTAACTTAAAGATAAATTATGGTATGTTCAGCTGCCCTTATTTTGAATTAGAGGAGCGTCATTTGTATTTATTTTTTTTTTTGTATAAATATCATTAAAGCTAGGACACATATTAATAGAGTGTGCTCACTAATCCCAGGAAGATCATGCCTCTTGTTCCATGGGATTTAGGCTTGTATCCGATTCAAACATATTTGTGGTGTGAAACGTTAAACGGTGCTGCTGGTGACTAGTTATTCACAAAGGCCAATGCTGATACCTCATTTTTCTTGCCCTCACACACTCTCAGTTGCACTGGAAACTGCTCCTTTGAAAACAAAACAAGTGAAAAAAGCCACGGTGTTTTCTTCCATGGTTTGTTGCCAGTAGTTGGCAAAATAAAAGCCTGGACTGAGAACTAAAGGCTTTTTCTGTTCTTGTTCCGTGCCATACCAAAGGGCACCCATGATCTGCAGCTTGCACGGGTGGATTCAGATGTAATCTGGCTATTTGTGCCCTTCACTCTGAGCTGTTTGCAGCAGCCTGCGAGACAGGGCTAAAGCATAGCCAAGTGACAGGATGCTGACACTGCTTTCTGGTGGCCACCGTCAGAAACCATTTAATTTATATGCTTTGTCATATGTGTACAGCAACTTCCCTTGGCCCCCGTCAAGACTCTGACAGGGAAAGCCAAGTCATGTCCCTTGGCTTGTCTCATCTCTGGCAGTCGTTCAAGCTTTCAGCTTGCTTTGGAGTAGATAACATTCACTTACAGTAATCTTTCATAAATGTTCAGCCTTCAGAAGACAGTGAGTGGTCTCTGCTACTTTATATTAGTCCTGTTTGAAGATGCTGGGTTTGAGGCCTGAGCATTTTCCATCCTTATGGAGATTATCATGGGATAAATGGGGATGTCTACAGGTTCTGCAGTGCATCAGATTGAATGAAAACCTTTTTCTTATGACAAGAGTTTTCTAAATTACTTCTTATTTTCTTAAGAATGAGAGAGACAACCTAATGCCCTACGAAAGAATTAATAATGTTGACTCATGCTGGATAAAATCCTCCTTCAAGATAAAAACAATCAGATGTTGACAGTCAATCATCTCAGGTACCAAGCCAGCCAGATAGAAGTCAGCAGACATATATCTCTGTTAGCGCTAAACTGGGACGGAGGCAACAGATGCTACCTCTCAACAGAGCTTATTAGACCATGCTCAACAGCATGTTGACATAGTTAGAAGGTATCCCAACTTCTTCTGGCCTGCAACAGCTTAGCTCATCGCAAAGGCAAGGGAGCAGGCAACCACACAAGATCTGGCAGACGTGCTTTCACTCCAGGACACTGGGTTTGTGGAGGACTTTTAAAAGCATCAGGGTAGCCTGAAAGCTCTGTTGTCCTTTGCACTTTTGCAAAGTCTCCCCCTTGACTAGCACACCAATCCCTGTGCTGTGGCTCTCAAGCCACCTGCACAGCAGACTGTCTGTCTGTACTGAAGATGGGTTGTTGTTACTGCACACATACACTGACTGTGTGCACTGGACATCAGGAGATCTCTTACATAGAGAGGTAGTCATGCCATTCAACTAATAAAAAAGAGCTACTGAAAGTAAACTGAATGAAAACTGTACTTTTATCCACCTTCTCTCTTCCTGCTCCCTCTATCTATGCCTCCAGCTTGTTGTGTGCTGCTTTATGTTGGTGCTTACACTAATACTGCTTTTCATATGTAGGCAGCATATAGTGCCTTGTGTGTACCTGCTGTGGTTTTCAATGCATAAATGATAAATTATAGTTTCACTTTTTAATTCAAAATTATTTTTAAAATTTATTGTTGTAGCCAGGACTCATCTTGCAGCAGTCACTGCTCAAAGAGTTGTCATGCATCAAACTGTTCAATAATATTATGACTCACATAATCTAAAACTAAAATAGGGACACTGTGTATGGTTTACCTGATAATGATTGATAATTTAAATTAATATCTTCGGTATTTTATGGAAGGGCAGATTAAGTAATTCAGAATACAGAGACAATAATTCCAGTGCTTTTGGAGATTTGATCATATTAAACAAATTGTACATTTAAAAAGTCTAAGTTTTATGGGTTTGGAACAAATTTTCTAAGCACGTATGTGTGTTGCTTTGTTTAAAATTACAGTCAGCAAGCCAAAATTACATGTTCAAACTGACCAGTCTTATGGAAAACTAACTCTGAGATCCAAGTGGTAGCAATGCAATGGTGACTGCCATTTCAACTGCCTCAGGTTGCATTAGCCTGTAAGCAGGGCTAGACAAGACGAAAACAAAATGTCTTAAAATGATCTATCTTCCAGCCATTTCTGGACTGTTCTTGACCAGTGACTGCTTGTGTTTGAAATACACCATTTCAAAGTCTGCCTGTGAAGGCTATTCCAGAGACTAACAGATACACTTTTCCATAAAGTTTATTTTTTCCAGTCTAGTCTTTCCCTTGTATTATTTTTTTTCAGTTACTTCAAGGCTCTACTAAGATGCCAGAGAAAATAGCAGAAGTTCTGCAAGATGGAGAATGGAGAACTAAATGAAAAGACACAGGGGGAGCTACTGCTTGTAGAAGGACTAAGTAAGGGAAAGACTTTTTTTTGTCAAGGCATCGTCCAAGTATGCCATACTTATCATTCTGTCAACTTTTCTCTGTGAGTCACCGGTTGTTTTCTTTCTAGAGCTTCACTTTGCTTACCGCGACAGTGAGAACAAGCAGAAAGTCTAGGGTACTTTGACTCATAGTGCAATAAGATATTTTCATACAGAATTTCTCTGTGTCAGTGGGCATCAAGACAACCAATGCCCAGCTACAGTTAGCTACCAACTCAAGCTTTTGGACAGAGATGACCACTCTGCTCTACTAGTGGTTGGTTCTACAGGGAGAAGTAGCCAAGATTTGGACCACCCCTATTGTGACTTGTTTGCTTGAACACAAGTCCCAGAAACCAGAATATTATTATCTCCAACTCATTTTTTCAAAGTTTATATCTCTCCTGAGTGCATGTAATTTCAAAATATTTTGTTTATTTTTGAGTCATTGAACTTTTACAAGACATAGTATGAGGAAAGGCACAAAAAGTGGTGTCTTTGTATACTACAGTATCACAAAACACCTGAATGAACTTGATGCAGAGCAAGATGTTAGATTGGCTGTACTTACTCCTACAGGTCATTTAAAGGCACATCTTTATAGACCCAGTCTTTGATTTTAGCCCAGCCACCAAACTCCATCTATTCAATACCCTTTTATGACAAATACGACTTTTGAAATGAGAAGTAAGGGCAAAAGCCTAGCTGTTGAGATAGTGATTATTTCCTAAAGTTATTAAAACATGGTGTCTAAAGGCAGACGGAATGACAGTGACCTGAAATAACAGGAAGCTGGCCTCAGTTATAAATCTGGCAGGGGCTGAGGGTGATGGTGATGGAAGCTTGTGAGCTGTATCCAGAGCCATAAAATATAGCCCTGCCCTTGAATGAACTGGAAGACATATTTCAGTCTACAACAAGTCAAAGTTCAAGCATCACTGGCCTTCGGGACCTCTGTTCAGACCTTGTACAAATCCAAATACAGAAGCTTTGGAGTGATCTTTTTACTCTACTGCTAAATTTCACTGGCACCTAAGTCTTCCCATCTGTTCAGCTGTGGGCTTTCCCCAACACAATCACTAGCATTTCTCTCGTGAAAAATGGGAATGAGAGAGTAAACTCTTGCACTAACCTTGCCCTCTCCTGGTAGTCTGGAAGGGAGGGCTGGAGAATCCAGACTTTTGCAACTCTATTTTTTTGCTTTTGAATATGCAATGTTTTGTGAAATCTGTTCTGCAAAATGGTTAACAAAAGGCAAAAGGAAATTACAAGTTAAAAAAAAAAGAAAGGAGTGAAGTAAAAACAGAGCCAGAAAAGAAATAATTTGTTTGAAGCTACGAATCTGAATTATCCCATCAGACAGGGAAAAAGCAAATGAATGCTCTGTATGGAAAAATTGCATGCTGATGCTTTATAGGGCATGAGAACTTCAGAGATTCACAGGGCATATCTGCAGAGCTCACATCCAGCTCAGGCCCAATGGCAGCAGTAATGTGGCTTAGTCTCTCTTTGCCCAGCACCTGCTACCAGTTTACTCAGTGAGGAATGACGACTTTCTGGAAGGATCTCCAAGGGAACCAGTGTACAATAAAGGTCTACTCTTTTTTATAAGCAATGTAATAGCCATATTAAAAACTGTGCCTTAATGAGAAAAACGTTAGTAGACAAATACAGTCTGAGAGGCAGATTGAGTCAGAAGATCTCCACTAAAATTAACAATTCTTCTAATTAAACCATTATGTGAACTTCTGGCTGCATTCAGACACGTCACATACATCACTAACACATGGATTCATGACGTGCTGAGGCCAACCTAGATTCTGGCTCTCCCCCTGAGGGACACTTCATCCATCGACTGCTTTGTTCTTCTTCACTGCTGGCTTCCAGCCAGAGCAGGCAGCAGAGGTGGCTCAGCCTGGCCATGCAGCTGCTGGGTACCGACAACCTGCAAGGGGACATGTAACCTGCACCAGAGAGGAGAAGGGCTGGATTCTTTCTTCATCAGTAGCTCATACTGTAAGTTGGTAGTGAAAGTGCACCTCAGAGGTACCTGTTATAATGTGATATGGTGAGCTGATCACTCTGTACTTGGAAATGGAAGACTCTTAATGGAACTGAGCTGTTGCTCACAGCAGTGGTGTTCATGCCAAGGTCTTCTAACGCTGCACATGATCATTGCTTTTGGTCTGATTTAGAGGATTGCTAGTGCTAACTATCTTTGTCAAAAATCTTTTTGACTTTGGTGGGCCTGCCCTGGATCCCCAGTCTTTTGAGGATGGTCCAAAGTGATTTTAGAGTTCATGCTCAGTTTCCTCATGCCCTGACTGTTCACTGTGTAAGTACAGCAGCACTGGCAAAGGGAAGAGGTTTCACAGCCCTTCCGACTTCACTGCTTAAGTCCCATGGGTTTTTGTGTTGATACACAACATTAGGGCAGTAAATGGGTTATATGACATGACAGAACAAAAAACCAGAAAGGGCACTGGCATGCTGCTATGTAAGGAGTATTTCTAGTCTTGCTTCCTATAGCTTTGCTTAGAGGGGAGGACAAGGAGTATTTCACTGGAAGTTACCAAGATTTCTGCTGTGGCCATTGGTAGGCATTCGCACAGTTCCCCAAGATCACTGCTGGCAAACTTGAAAGGTTTATCATCTCCCTCCACTTATGGGCAATATCCCTAATTCACCCACTACGGGACTAGAGGACAGCAGGAGAAATTTGCTGTAATTTGCTGTTCCAAGCAAATTTACACAGGAGCATGCTAGAAACTGCTTTCCTTCAGCAGCTGTGTCCTTTTGTCTGGTGCCTGCTGATGGTGGGTACTGCATGCACACCGGAGAGGTCCAAGTGAGACATCAAGATGACTGACTGTGCCTTCTGGAAAGCATTCTCAACAAGACTGCTGTATTCCCACATTTGCATTTGAAAGACCTTGTGCACACTCACATTTTAAGCATGGTCACAGTCAGTGCATTAAGGTGTGAGAGATTTACGGACCACATTCGAAATTTTATCCTGCCCATTTTATAAAAACCATATATTAAAAACTAATTTAAAAAAAAAAATCTTTGTGATGCCTGAGCAGATATGGAATTACATGCAATTTCTGTCTGATTGTGTTTTGATATACAGCCCAAAGATTGAACTTCCAGCCTTCAACTTGCCATCTTTCCTAACAGTTGTCTGAAAACTATAAAAGCATTGAACCTGGCCACCTTTGAACCACCAATGGTACTGTGGTGATTCAGGTTTTCCTATGAAAATGCTGAAAGAAGATCATACTCCAGCAGGAGAAAGAAGAGAGTATTTTTCCTGTAGGCCTTCACAGTACTCACATATTTGTATCTGTATTGGTAGTGATTCATATCACAAATGCCTTTGTCCATTTCTCTCTCTCTGCTACAATAGCCCAAGTAATTAACTAAGTGAAGAGGCTGTCAATTAAACACTGATACTAATCTTGGCATAAAAGCTCCCTTAAGAAACACTGAGTTGGAACATATTTTACAGTGACACCACTGCCTTCATTCAGCTCACTTCTCAGACAATTAAGTGCTCCAAATGTTTGTGTGTCATCTGGGCAACATTAGTAGCATGAATGACCCCTGCTATAGATACAGTCCCTGCAAAGAATGCCTGGGAATACAATGCCTATTGTGACAGCAAGGCTGATTTTATCAACCAAGGGACATTATATAGTTAATTAATGCCAAGATCTTTAATGATAGGATTGTCAAGGACAATTAAGAAGATTATTATAAGTGTCCTTGGTAACAAGAATGCAATACTGATTTTAGCTTACTTTCACTAAGTGTGGCTTAAAGGTCAGTTTCTCTGAAGTGTGAATACTTAAGCATTCTTTGGATAGATGTCATTATACATTAATCTCAGAAGGAAAACACATTTTTCAAATCTAACTCTGCAGCAAATGAAAATTAACGTGAAATTGTTGCCAAGAAATTAAGGTAACATATTTCAACAAGAAACTTCTAGCCAGTGTCACATCCTCAGCAACAGCTCTGGGGCCATATTCTGACATTAAGTCAATGGAATGACTTGCTCCAACTTCAGCCCATGTGGTTCAGAACCATGACCATGCAGTCACTAGAAGGACAGACCTTCCTCAGTCAGCACTCTAATGCTCACTAAATTTCTCCTGTTTTTCATCTAGATTGGCTCTAGCTTTACTGTGTCTCACTTATGCATCAAACTGAAGCTCAAATGGCACCTGACATAAAATCCCTCTGTGAACTGGATAAACTCACAGAAGAAAAGTGATGGATACTGGTAGCACAGATTGCACCTTGAATGTTGAAATTAAGAGAGGAATTAATTTTGTCTGTTAGAGCTGGAGAAGGGTGTGCTGCAAGAGGATGTTTTAGCCTCCTACAGTGATACCGTATCTGCAGGGCACTTTATGATTTAAAGTTTTCAGTGATTACATGAAAGATGGATGTGGTTTTCCTACCACACTACCCCTTACAGATTAATTTCGTATCTGGCTTCTGTCTGATGGGGAAAGTATTAATCACTGACTTAAAAATAAAGGAAACCCATTTAGCAAGGTGAGAATACAGTGATCTAATGTTCTTTTATGCAGTGGGAGCTGACTACAGCAGAGATGGGCATACCTGAAACTTGAATCTTCAGAAAGCTTTTAGCAGTTGCTAACAAAATAAGAAATCAGTTTTAAGTGGAATTGTTTGAGGAATGGATGACCAGTAGATACAATTCCATAGATAAGAAAGAAATAATTTGCTTAGAAAAATCTTTCATAGTTAAAGATAGATATGAACATTTGATCTTTATTTTTTTAGGTTACAGCAGTTATAAGGAGAGGAGAAAAGGAAAGCTTTCAGCTATAAAAAGCAATATACAGTTTCCATTCAGAAAAAATTAATATCTAAAATATCATTAGTCATTTAATTAAAACTAAATATAAGGCATTAAAACCCACATACAATAGATAAATCCATGCCAGGCATCAAGTTAATATAGAAACAGATGGTATAATTAGAAATGGGGCACAGAAAAAATTAAGAGATTTAAGAGAGACTACTGTGCCACTTTTAGAACAAATGATTCTGTACGTAGTTATAAATAAAAGAAGAAGCGTATTGTTTTGGGGAAAAAAAACCACAAGGAAAACATTAATTAAAATTACTTTCTTTCAAAACCAACAGGTTCAAACTTGCATCCAGAATCCTGAGGGATAAACTAAGGAGTTCTTCAGGTCAGAATTTGTAATTTGTTTTTAAGCACAGAGTAGTAAACTTATCTTCTTAGATAACAAAGGGTAGAAAACTGACTTGTTTTTTTTTCTTTTTTCTCTTTCTTTTTAAAGGAAGGGTAGATAACTAAAGAAATTGATCAAGGGAAACTTGCACCTGTTACCTGGTGTCAAACCTGAGCAAAATAATGAAAGTCTGTTTAAGACTACCAAGAAATAACTAAGTTCAAGACTCCCTAGACTGAGAAACTACAAGCTATAAAAATATGGTTATAGGTAACCACCATTCTGTGGAATGTTGGTCTTTTTAAACCTAAAAAGCATTAAGGTTACATACTTGGTCAATAAATGCAAGTTTTTTCTGATAGTATAATTTGGATTTATCCCAGGTATCTGATACAGCACTAAATGCCACATTGATTTTAAAACCCCAGTTCACTCTGAACCGGGTATATGTTCTGTTTGCCAATGCCTGGTGTAACGGGTTGGGATGCCTGGCCACCACCATAATACAGAACAGGAGTTAACAATAGCATGTGGCCCTGAAAGCTGCTTACATGCTACCTTGCTCACTCATCTCTGGGAAGGTAAGGTCTTTTTTTTAAAGGATTTTCCAGAAGAATTAAGATCTGGTCCTTCCTTTTAGCACAAAAACACTGCTACTTTGCATAAGGAAGTGAAAAGCTGGAATTCACCAAAGGGCTCTGTACACAAGCATCCCACATCCGCTGTCTGACAGCCTCCTTTTCCTCTTTTTTCCCTTTCATTCTCTCACACTGCAGATTCACTTCAGGTGTCTCTGTGAGGTCCTAAGCTGATATAAAAATACGGTAGCTGATATAAAAATATGGTTTGAGTGAACCAAGGCTCCACACCTAGGGGTGGAAACAGAGCTAGGAGATGTTGAAAGTCAAAATTGGGAGTATAAAATTGATAAATATCCATTACAGTTGCCTCTGCTTCTTCTTTCCCTTTCTTCCATACCCTACTCAGTCATTATTTCTATTTGCTTCTGAGCTTTCATTAGCTCATCCCTGCAAAGAATGCTCTGAAGAATACTTAGGGGTTTCTGTAAAAAAGTTGATTCATAATCTAATTTTTAAGTGGGCAAATGTTTGTTTCACTACGTGTACCACCACAATTGTCAGTGAGCATCCCTTTTGAAGCTGTATCATCACATGCACCACTGAGAAGAGACTCTAAGAGAGAAAAGAAATACTGTTGCAGCTCACTGACCAGTAACACTCACCATCACAGGGACCAAAGTCTCTGCTGGTTTACTTCCATTCCTTCAGGTTGTTTCTGAATAGAGATGGGACTTGGTAAGTAAAAGGCTAAGCCTGGAAGTGTAGCCACTTGCCACCTCCCCACCAGAAGCTGTGTGTGTACTAGCAGCTTTAGAACCCTCATTTCAATTTACACTACAGAATTGGAAAACTGAGAGGTTTATTTGCATGTAAGAAATATAGAGAATCTTTGAAGCACCAGCCATAAAAAAAAAAAAATTGCACTGATGCTCTTTTAATACACAGAAATAATTTGTTTGCAGAAATGTGGGAAGAGTAGTGAATCAAATCAAAAGTGGTGGGGTTTTACGCAAGAGTTCATGTTCAGCACCAAAACTATTTTGCCATCAAGCATATACTGATAATAGCAGCAGCTGCTTCTCAGCAAATCTGTTTTCCTTAAATTACTTTATAATTGCTTTATTATTAGTCATTCACATTGCAGTTAAATGGCAAAGAAATTGCAGTTCTGATTGTCCATTCACACATGACAATTTTATTCAGCAAGCTGCCTTCCTGACAAACTGGTAGATTGCTTTTGCTGGCTCACAAACTTGAACACGCAGCCCTTCTAATGCTGACAGATTCCATCTGCTCCCCTTTAATTAACATCTAATATGTAAACCATCTAATACATGTTACACTGCATAACAAGGGATTAAGAAATAGAAGGTAGCTCTTCATCATAAAACTGTGCCATCTCAGGATCTCATTACGAATGGTAAATGGTACCTAAACCTAGTGGGAACTGCAAACTAGTAGAAATAGCAACATGTAGGTACTCTGACATGTATGAACACAGACACAAAATAAAGTGGAAGGTGTAGCAGCGTTCATGAATGGATTCACATTGGTACTGCTCCAGTTCAGAGATATCAGCTGATTTAATGCAATTACAAGGAAGAATGGGATCTACTAATTTGTGTTCCCAATTATTGCTAGCTAGATAAGAAGCATCATTTCTATAAGACTCTGGTGCAATCCATTAAACCCATTAAAAGCGTTAATTAGCTCATGTTCTACAAATGAAAGGGTCCAGACTGCACTTTATTGTCTAATACCTGCCAGTAGCCAAAAGCTGGGGACGAAAATGTACAAAGAGTAGCTTCTAGGAAAGCCCTGCAACCAAATTAAGATGTCAAAAGTAAGGGAGATAAAATACTCTTCTGCATAACAGCAGCTGATGAATAGGCATGAAATTTATGTGGCTGAGGGACAGGGCTTGCCACTATTCATGGCTGGCTAAGTTATGTGAAAGGTCAAGGCTGCTATGTTTTCATGATAACATCTAAGCAGAACACAAGCATTTAGAGAGTCTCATCCACACATTTATCTAGTGAGTTAGATTAAACTCATGCAGAACAGCTGCAATAAGGCTTGCAAGGCTCAACAAAGGGCAGGAAGATTAGATACCTTGATAATAAGACATAAAAGACCCTAATGGCAAGAGGAGAAGTGGAATCGTGCTCACTAACCCACAGCAATAACAGAATCATTATTTGAAGCCTCTGAGAAACAACTGGAGGAGAGGGGGAGGGACAAATGGAGGGGACAGTGTGAGATCAGCACCTCCTGGCAGAGTTGGCCATTGGTTTTCTGCAACATGTGAGCTACAATCTTGTGGTATGAGTTCTTAAGCTAATAATATTATTTTAAGTTGTACAAGTTGTTCCCATTTGCTCAGAATGGGTCTGGAAGGCCAGTCTCTGAAAGCATGCTGACATGAAGCTGCTCTACACTGTGGACTGAGCATGTCTCTGAGAGGAAAGAGAAGAGAACTGCTCACATGTTATTAAGATACGTATGTATTTGCTTGTCCCTCTTAGCTGCTTTGGGTTTCAGGAAGCTCCAACCCTATACAGGAGAGTACAGGAGCCCATCATTCACATCATTTTCAGTGGGGACAGGTCAAAAGCTTGAATTGACGAAGAGGGATGTGTCCACCCTGAGACTGATGTTTCAGTCACTGACTCTTGTCATCAAAGTGGAAAAAAAGGGGAGTCAGTGCAAATCCACAGGAGCATACTTTAGCATGTGCCCCACGTCTGTTTCTTAGAGCCTGGGTACCTGACAATATACATATTTAAGAATCCATGAAAGTAAATAAAGGTCATGGAGACCACAGACAGATGGTAATGAAGTGCCTCACAAGAAATATGCCAATGCTACCAACTACCCCAAAGTGCAGAGATGCAAACTTACTGCTAACAAACACCACTGGAGTTTTGAGCATGCTAGAGGTGTTCGACAAATACTCCCCAAAAGTCATATTTGCTTTGTTTTCTGTCTACCTATCTAAACTCTTCTGTTCCCACTACTAACCTTTTTCCATGCTGGAAAAGTGTATCTTTGTCACAAGATGCCAGATGGTCTGTCTGTTCATGCCATCCTTGTCCTGTCCTCTTCACTCCGGTTAATGGTCATGTTTACTCTTGTCTCAAAGGCAGTGTCTGAACACTTCTTAATATAGCATATCAATATTGTGACAAGGCACACCTTTCGCTTGCCTGAACTATATGCATTGAAAATGCCTGAAAATGGTCAAGCATTTCATACTCTGTATTATCTGTAATTTAGTACTGTTTTGAGAAAATACCTAAAGAGTAAGAAAAAATAAAAGCCCTAGTCCTGGTCTTTATTCAGTTATTCCTAAAATAGGTGAGTTTCCCAGTTATTTTGTTAATGTGCTAAACAAGCAGACAAATTGCTTTCCAATTCTATTGTTTTCTCTGAATGTTTTTGGAGAGAATGAACTTTTACTCGGTTATTTATTTTGCTGAGATTTCCTTTATAGTAGCTTTAAAATCAGTCCTGGATTTCCTAATCCTTTCCTTTTTTTTCCTGCCACAGGCTAAATCCATTAGGTAGTTACACAGTCACTTAAAGGCCACTAAATCTTCCTTTTGAGAAGAGACTCTCTAGTTAGAGTTTCACTCTTATCTCTGTTTCCGATCAGAGGAGGAAATCCTGTTACTTCGAGTCTGCCTTGAAGCCTTCCACCGGCATCATGCTCTTCAGGAGAACACCCATCCTCTTCTCCACACCTCTGTGGCATTCAAAGACCCTGCTAAATCAAGCATCAGCTATCTGCCTGATCTCCTGTTTTCTCCCTTGGGAGTGGTCAGCTTGCAGCAGGAAAGCTGAAATTCACATTTGCTGCAGCAAAGCCTCGCTCCAGACAATATGCCAGACAGCACAGGACAGTTTCTGGGTTTGAAGCCATGCTCTTTAGGGGTGGAACCTTAGACTTACATTGGCTAATGGATGATACACTTCAGTAAGGCTGGGGAGTAGATGTACAAGAGGTGCCTTTCATATCGATATAACAAGTTGATCAGATGATACCATAGACTAGGTAGTCCCAACAGAAATGTTTGGGAGCATCAGTCCATAGGTTATCAAGCCTTTACTTGCTCACCTATCAGCTGCTGCATTCATAACTGCAGACAGAGGAACTCCTCTGTGTGGGTCCCAGGAGCTGGCAGGGAGAAGAAAGGAAAGACTTTGTTAAAAAGCAACATCTGCAGTGGGAATAGAGGCTGGAGGAGATGGCCAACCCAACGCCACCAGCAGGAACAGATGAGGAACAGGAATTTGAGTGGATAATCCCATGAGCAGCAGAAGCCATACAGGGAGGTTTTTGATGACTGCCTTGAATGGATTTTCTGCTCCCTAGTAATATGGTTGAGCTCAAATTACAGCATTTCATTTTGGGGAAAGTACTAATCTTGGTGTGTTTCCTGCACTTATTTGATAGCTTTTTCAAGACTGAGCAGTCTGCTCTCATGGAGCTTTCTCAAGATAGGAGTTCAATATCATGGCAGTCTCTGCTCTCCATTCAGATGTTTTTGAAATGGACAACAGCAGGCCACATATACAGACTAGGCAGTTTGCTTACAGAAATTTTACTTTTTAGCAAATCGAGCTGAAAGTGGTTTGACCATATGCACTTGAAATCTAGCTACTTTTGTGATAGGCTAGAATATAGCTTTGGGGAAAGATTTCACTCAACCCTAACTTTTAACTACTTATTTTCATACTGATTTAGCCACCTCTCTTTTTTTTTTTTCATCCCAATAGAACTTGGCAATTCTGACATGACAATTAATAGCTCCTCACAGATAGGCAGAGAGCTCCAAAGACCAAAAGGAGTCAGAATGAAGCTTGTACCTCAAGGCCATTGAATTCAATTGTACACCTTGGTAATAACACGCCAAAAGAAGGGGGAAAGTGTTTTACAAATTGCTAAACAAAACTGAAAAGATATTTTCCTGGTTATGAATTGTTTGGGGTTTTTTTTATTATTAAGCAAAACCTCCAACTTCTGCATTTGAGGAAAGAGTGTGGGCAGGTTGAACTTTTACAGAACAAGTAGCAGAGAAGTTGCCAGCTCCTGTGTTTCCAGCAGTATCGGTAGTAGATTTCAGGCATTTCTGTCTTATTTAATCACCATTAACTGCAGACTGGAATGCTGACACCATGTGTAGTGAAAGCAAAGAGTGTAAATTGGGCATGATAGAGGTTTCTTGATGCAGGAAGGAAGTAACATAACACTGAACACAGCTCAAGTTGCACTGTGAGAACAGAATGAATGAGAAAACCTGGTCCCTGTCACAAGACAACAGAGAGAAAAAAATGGATAATTAAAAAGAGGCTTAGAAGGAAAAGAGCAATGAAATGTTTCCATTTTACTTCCTAAGCTGATCTTTTGAAATAAAGAATAGGTATACCTTTAAAAGCATGTTATGTTTTAGTTAAAATAACAATTTAAACAATTATCATTAATCAATCAACATTTAATTTAGTGAGAAAAATCTTGTTCTTAAGTGCCAAAGTCTTTTTTCCAAAAGTTTTCAGCAGCACAACTCTTGTCTCAGCTCTCAGGAACACTTACATGCAGAACTTCAGAGAGGGATCTTCAAATGTTCCTGGCAGTTTGCTGAAAACCCAACACACCCAGTGAATAGGAGTTCGGGATGCAGGCCCCATTGGGCAATGAAATACCTAAACCCTGCTGACCTAAACCTCCTGCAAAATATTTCAATGTGAGAAAAGCTTTTTGAAGCTCTGTCCTCAGGTTTATGACATGTTTGAGCAACATTCTTGAAGTGTACTTCTCAAAAAACCCACATGTTGTTATCTTTTTACAAAAGTGTGTAGTGATAGGACAAGGGCTTCAAACTGAAAAAGTGTAGATTTAGATATTAGAAAGAAATTCTTTGCTGTGAGGGTGGTGAGGCACTGAAACAGGTTGCCCAGAGAAGTTGTGGATCCCTGTAAGTTTTCAAGGCCAGGTTGGATTCAGCTTTGAGCAATCTGGTCTAGTGGAACCTGTCAATGGAGGTTAGAATTAGATGATCTTTAAGGCCCCTTCCAGCCCAAACCATTCTATGGTGATGCTATGATGTTTCCATCTACCTTGTGCCACCTTGCTGTATCCCATACAAAGAGGTGAAACGTGACTTTGGGCCCTGGTAATGACATTGACTTCTGCTCCTCTGTGTCCCAGCAGACCAGGCCTTCTCACAACCCATCCTGCCTTAGGAAGTGTTTCTGCACTCTTATGCCCTGGTGACACATCCACCTTACCACACAGGGGCTGTACGAAGGATGGATGGTCCCATGGATATAGGTCATTGGTGAAGTGAGCCTTGGGCTCCAACACACCCTAAAATATCTGTGGACCCCCGGAGAAGCCCATGGTGGCACTTTAGGCTTCTTTGAGAAGAAGAGACACAGACACAGACACAGGGAGACTCAGACATCAGGGGAGAGTGGACAACAAGAAGCAGACTGGCATTTCCCCCAGTTTCCTGTGACTGTGATTCTCTTCCAAAGCCCAAAACACTGAATCTTCTTCTCAGAAATAGTCTTTGGAATCTTACTGTCCGTAGAGATTTTATAACTAACTTGGGTTTAGCAATTAGGTTTGACCTCACTGGAACCAAGGGAGTTATAGAAAAAGATTATTTTTACTGTACACAGCTAAACCCTTGCTTACCTAGCAAATAATTTTTCTCTGAAGTGAAAAATTCCCCAGGCTGAGCAAGATGAGCTCCTTTGTAAGCAGCCAATTCAGAATTATCTTGACTTAAAATCACAAAGATGTACTGAACAAACTTACCAATCATTCCAAAGTCTCACCCACTCTTTTTAAAACAAAAAATCCTGTTTAGCTGCTTTGAGATTGACAGCCTTGCTCAGATATTCAGCACCATATGAAGAATACTCCAGAGAAGACTGTCATCAAAGTCCATAGCATACCTCTTCAAGCTGTGATAATATAGACTCCACATTGTTTATTGTATCTAGCTACACTAGCCTCATTTTTGTTATATGTCACCTCCTTTTACCTTCATAAAGAAATGTTTAGGTTTCTATCCTTTTGAATGTGACTGAATAATGTTACTTTTTATTTATGAACATATATTTTGAATTTCAACAATAGAATACAAGGACAGACCCAATGAACAGCTCTATTATACTTAAGAAATTGAGTTTCTATTCATAGAAGCTGAGTAGCACCTATTAGATGGTTTCCCATACAAAAAACACTGAATACCTCCAAATGAGGCCGACTATATCAAAACACTAAAACATGAATAGGATTTCTTCTCAAAGGAAAGACTGAATGAAAGTACAACTATATTGATGTATCTTGTAATGCAGCTCTTTACAACCTAAGAAGTACCTTTACCTTGGCTTAGAATCACTCTGATTTCTGCTACAGTGTTTTTGTCATAAATATGCACCTTATTATACAGAGGTAGGGTTTCCGTGAACAGCATAAAGGGTACATTTACACACTAATTCCCTTGACTAGCATGTGATGTTTGCCACAAAATACAATACTTATCATTTTTCAGATTTAGGGTGCCTTAACTGTGTGTTCATATTTTTAATTCTCTGCTACTACTTCAAAAAATATGTACATGAACAAAAGTGACTGTAATAATCTCTGATAACAATTTTTCAGGAGTTATTCAGGATAAGAAGACTTAATTCCCCAGTTCAGTGACAAAAACAGTCTCTCGAGTGTCAAGTCTTAACCAAAACAATGGGGAAAAAAAGGAGATAAAATATTTCACTTTGTATAGAAGCCACATGCAACCTTATCAAATTGTGCATCAGGTAGCAAAATGCAGTCTTAGTAGAAATTTTCAGAGATAGAATTTTTTCAGTGATGGAAGCATATGTTTACATACAATACACAATTGTCTTTTTTCCCCAAGCAGAATTTTATAATTTGCCAAGGATATGCAAAATATTACCACTGATCTGTTAGTGCTTAATAACCCTTGTGTTTAGTTTGAAGTATCAGCGTGCAGACTAATGGAAAGCCTCAATCAGCAGTTGTAGCAAACCTTTGCTGAGGGTGAAGAAGGTGAAACACATTGCCGATTCAGCTCTGTGATGCCTGAGAGTTTCCTTATGCCCAAAAAGATCACCATAGAGGAGGTGATCTTGCCCCTCTGGAGCCTAGTGAGGCTGCATCTGGAAGATTGTGTTCAGTTCTGGGCTCCTTAGGACAAGAGAGATGTGAAGCTCCTGGAGCAAGTTCAGCACAAGGCTACAAAGATGGTTAAGGGACAGGATCATCTCTCTTACGAGGGTAAGCCAAGGGAGCTGGGCCTGTTCAGCCTTGAGAAACGATGACTGGGAGGGGACCTCATCAATGTCTATAAGTATCTGAAGGGAGGGTGGCAAGAAGATGGACCCAGGCTCTTCTTCAAAGTGGTGCCAAGCAATAGGACAAGAGGCAATGGGCAAAAACTGATGCACAGAAAGTTCCACCTGAATATGAGGAAGAAATTCTTTACTGTGCAGGTGACTGTGCACTTGAACAGGTTGCCCAGAGTCTCCTTCACTGGAGATATTTGAGAACCATCTGGACAGAATCCTATGCCATGTGCTCTAGCATGACCCTGCTTGAGCAGGGAGGTTGAATCAGATGACCGACTGAGGTCTCTTCCAACTATACCTATTCTGTGAAAAAGCAGAAAGCAACAGCCAGGGCTGACAAGAACGTAGATGGCGGCTATTTTACTGGGTTTTCAAAAAAATGAGACAACAATAACACATCCACTCACTAATAAACAATAGAGCACATATCAGTGAACAGGTTCTTTGATTCAGTTTGAAGTGTAAGTGAAGAATTGCTACTTCATTGCATAGTGAATATAAGCCCAGGGTAAGGAACAAAAGCGTTTTTCCTCCCCAACTCAAAGTTTAAAAGGCAGAGTTCAGTCATTTGGTGATGCCACAAACTTTTTTTTTAAAGTTTCTGTCTAAAATGTTTAAGTTCAAGAAGATTTTTTGACTTAAAAGGAGTTATTGTTGTTGTTGCTTTAAAAGATCTGAAACTCTCAAGCACAGTGGCCATATCCTTCAACAGCAAAGCCACTTAGAAAAAGCAGTATTGCTGCTAATGGAAGTACTGTTCAAAGGAAGAACATTATTTCATAGTTTTTCTCCATAGCCAGCATTTGCTACAAGGGGAGAGACATTGATCTCTGGTTTGCGGTGGGTAAATGCTAGATTACATTAAGTAAGTAAAAGTCAAAAGTGCTTTCTATGATGCTTTTTTGTTAAGGGTATCTGCTCTGTTAAAGCAGTGGCTGTTTGTTGTTCCCTCTGCTCTAACATGCATGTTTTGGTCACAAAACTGATTCTGCTAGGTTTCTGAGTGGGAGCATCCCACAGTGAATATCTGTGTCCACCTTATATTTCACTTAATTTCTGGATTATTATCCAGTAATTATTCTGGATAATTACTGATAGTTATCCCAAATTATGAAAATTTTACAGAATTTTTTTTTAATGAAGGTTTATTAACCACAGAGTAATAGAGGCTGGGATCAGTTACAGGCAGCTAGAGGGGGAATTATTTCCCACTGTTAGTAAGTCTGCAGTGACTACTAAACCTTTGCTATACCCCATAGAGATTTTGATCAACATCCCTGTAGATTCCCCATTACCTTGCAGTGCAGAAGTTTTTACTGTGTTTCCTCTCCTCAGATGCAAGGGCAAAGCAGGACTGGAGAGACCTTATTTTAGGCCCTTTTAGGCCCTTTTATGTGTGACAGGTTTCCTGTCCATTCTCACAGAAGTTGCATGAGGTCAGTCATACAATATAGTCCCAGGCCCTGGGATCTGGAAGTAGGTTCTGTGTGCCCCATGAGACCCAGGGAGTTTGATGCCAGGGAATAGGAACAAGCTCCACTAATGAGGCAGTCTGTCTCTGAATTTCTGCTGCCTTATGCAGAAACTCTGGAGCGCCCAGAGTTTCATAGCCCTGTGTCTCATCCCTGAGTTAGGGAGTTCAAAGGTCATTGAGAAGGTTCAAACCCTCAATGTCTAGCCTCCAGGCTCTGCAGGAGTGCATCTAGCCTTCACTGTCCCTGAAGGGCTCAGCTAAGAACTCAGAAGGTCAGCAAGACAACATATCCCCTCAGCAATGAAAGCAGGTGTCAGTGCACTTCGACTGGGTACGTAAGCATGAGGTCAAAATACTTTTAAATTTCCCTTTTGAAAAGGCTCCAACAAGAACCTTGCAAAACTATTGCAACACAGACCAACATCTTCACAGAAAGGCCAATTTGTGATTTGCAATATCAAAATCTTTGAAAAACTCAGGTTTCAAAAAGCACAATAGAACGGAACCATCAGAATGCATTATTTGTTTTAGCACTTTCTATTTTTTCAATTCATATTGATATTGTCACTGTTCATTATATTTTTAGTTGAAGAATGTTTGTTACAAAACAAAATCCACCTTGAAAGAAACATTTAATTTTGGTTCTTCAATAATTTCATTTCAGATCAACCCAAAATGCGTGTAAAGATGGCTTTTAGTTGTCTGAACCAAAGTTAAATACCTTCAAACTCTGGATTCTATGATTCCATGATTTGTGAGTTGATTGTCCATTATGTGAGGTAAACAATGTGTTGTCCTAATATTAGACTATGCTGAAACATCCAGACAATTGCAGGTTTCAGATGCATTTTGCATTAAGTAAGCACCACTTATTACACACTACCCAATGTGAAGTAGCATTTTCATGCATTGATTTTACAGCCGTCACCGCAAGTGGTGGATTTGGGTTCTTCTCAGAGATGCTGGTTAAATCAGTCTGCTGAAATTTAGTAGCAGGCTGATTATAAGTGATTTGAGAATATTTATTTGAACAATTTAGAAGGTAAACTGGTATGGACAACCTAGTACAATGGGATTACTCAGCTAAATTAAGTTTAAAGGAAAACAGAAGGAGCTGCTACTCTTGAAAGTGTGTTGAATTCAACTTCATTCTATTTTACTTGAAATATATCAGACCTTTGGCATATGAATTATCAGTGCCAGGCTAAACGGTAACTGGGTTCTGATTAGTGTTAAATGGGTTAGAAGCTGATGGTGGAAAGTATTTCTGTGTGTTTTGTTTGGGCATTATTGTGACTCTTTAATTATTAAACTTACCTCAGCATTTGAAGAGCTGTTTTACATTATAATTGTAATTTGGTATGATTATTTGGTGGTAAAGGCTTTGCAATGTGTCTTGTCTCACACTTAGTTGTTTCAGAAAGGAAGGAACTAATTGTCAACTCTGTGGATAGCCAAAGCTCAACTCTGACCTAAGACATGAGCATTTGCAATGAGACAGGTTTATCTAATCCTAAGTGCCTGGTGCTGCTTTGAGATTCTCCAAGATGCTGCAGAAAGCTATGTGAGTCTGACAGACACACAACATACAGATCTTTTTTGGAAGTCAGTAGGGGGAACAGGAGAAAGAAGGTTTTCAAAACAGTCTTTAGACTAATTTTGGAAAAAGTTACAATCTAGATTGAATATAAAATCACTGCCATTGAGAGAGAAGATGTATATTGGTTAGATAGACTTTGGAGGAGGTAGACTTGGGATTTTCTTTTCCTTTCTCTTCCACCATCTGACCATCTGGCAAAGAAGCCGGTACCCCGAGTTATGTGACTGCACCCCCTTTCCCCTTTGGGAGGGGATCTCCCTCTTCCCACCCACTCCCCAGCGCAGGTAGCCAAGTGATTTTCTCACCACTGAGTAATCCTATAACACAGGAAGATTTTGGCATTAGCCTGTTTACTTCTTTCTTGCTCAGCACTGCACTGGAGGAATTAGTGTGAAAATAAACTGCGAGTGCAAAGTGATGAAATGGGTCTTTGTCTTACAGTTTCATAGCTCAGGCTAAGCACACAGTCCTTTGGGTTTGTTTTTGTTTTCTTTTTCCTTTTATTTTACTTATTTACAGGCAGCACAAGAATTCTAAGAATATGTAGAATGTCAAAATTGGCACCTCTAATCCTTCCCGTACAAGGGAAATGGTGCTTCTGTAGGTCCCCATCCTCCTCCACCTGGATTAGCCATAAACCAACAAAAGCAGATTTTCTCTAGGGTCGGGTGCCTAAAACAGGGCTAGGTGACATACAAGACAGTCCAGGTGAGTTTAATGTTTTCTCTGTTGATGCCTTGTCAGTGATACCACTGTGTCTTCAAGGACACCATATGACTCATCCATCCCTCAGAGGACTCAGTGCTCTGAAGCTCTGTGAGTTAAAATAAGTTAAAATAAGTTCATATTGGCAAAAACACTAAATGTTTCACAACAGCCTCACACACCCCTCTCCTCTTGCAGAGTATGTGAGAATTTCAGACCTACATAGCCCTTTTCAAGGAAGTGACCAATTCAAACTGGACCCTTGGGAGCCTTACTGTGTCCACATCCTAGTCACTTTTCATTGCAGAAGCCCGTAATCACTGTTTGAAACCATTTTTCCCTACCTCAACTTGTTCTTATCTGGGACATCATCGACTGATGTTGCAAATGCCACTTAATGACCACTGCAACCAATAAGAGTCAATCATGAATTTCCATGTCTCTTTTGTATTACATGGAGCTAAATGACTCTGGTGTTCTCATATAAGTAACATGGGACATTCTGGTATTCCCAAATAGTTTTATTAGGAGGTGTCCTCATGCGATTGACACCCTCCTTGCAGGTATTCAGCAGCTTCTTCTTAGAGAATAGAGAGGAAGAGGGTTTAAACTAACAAGGGGAATGTATGTGCCTTTATTTCCTAGGACTCAGAGTAGCCTGGGAGTGATAACCATTAAAGCTGTTTGGGAGTCAAAGAAATTAAACTGCCTCATAGCTCGGAGACATGACAACTCATTGGCATGTCTGCAAGTTAGTGCCAAAACACAAAAGGATTTTTCATGCCAGTAATATACTTTGGACGAGTTCAGAAACAGAGAACATTGCTGGTAAATTGTTTTGTAGAGCTCAGAGGTGACAGTGAGTAGCCAAGTTCTTGCTGTACGTCTTGTACTCAGACAGCTGCACACAGCCTCCTGGTAACACCAGAAGCTCCCAGCTTGGTTATGATAAAACCCCAGAAGTACTGCTACACGAAGCCATTACAGAACTGAAATTAGCAGGACACTTAAGAAATTAATTTTAATTAATGAAGCATTTTAAGCCTTTTTTCTAAAATAAATCAATAACAAGTTTCAGTGGTTCTATTCCTTTTGCATGCATCAACCAGTTTTAGGACAATTATGCAAAGTTTAACTTAGCCAGCCACATCTCTTTTGAATATATGGCTCTTTTACCTTGGCTATCATGTCCAAAAGCGATTGATATATTTTTAAAAAGATCTTTATACAAGAACAATATTTTAAAAATGGAAAAAAACAATAATATGTAAAATCAATTGCCCAGTAAATTACTTTTTCATTAGAATAGGGAGACAAGAGAAGAGAAAGCAGTCTTTGACATACAGGATTTCACACACAGAAAAGCTGAATGCATACATATATATGTATGTGTGTATTTGCACAAGTTAAAGACTTTAAAAGTATCAATTGCTTATAAAGAAAAATCTAAACAAAATGAAACTGACCAAAAAAAATGGCACTTTCTCCATTTCCTAGCTAAAGCTCGTTGTTACATCCCTACTAAAAACAGTAACTTATAAGCACATTAATTAAGTAATCATTAAGGCACACTGTCTATAATCCAAATGAAAAATCAGTATTTTTTTTCCTTCTTCCTCAACGACTTTTTATGAAAATGCTGAAATAGTGTTTGATGTAAAGCTTTTGTCATTTTACTAGCTGTCTGTGTGTAAGGTATTACGAAAAGAAGTAGAACTAAACTGCAATTCAGTTCCAAACTGCGGCTCCATCAACATAGGACATTTTGGGAAGCTATTCTTGCTTTCTAGTTGTCATAATTGACCAGAAGCCAGTTTTACATGTTGTTAGGCACTAGTCCGCTGGAAGTTACAGAGTTTAGGAACCTACACCAGTAAAATATGTCTATGAGAGAGAGAGCACACAAACATAACTTTTCAAATCTGGAGCTAATTGATTTCAAAGATTTCTCCACACAATGTCTTCTAAATGCAGAGAACATCTGCACTGTCCACACATCAGGGTCTACACCCAGCAACCTGCCTGTGCACTGGGTCAGTACCTCTGCAATAACATCTAAGATCTGGGAAGATGCAAACTCGCCTCTATCATACCAGTCTCTGAATAAACCTCACAAGCTGCCTTCTCTCTGGGCATAAAAAGGATTCCTGATGAATGTGGACCAAGCCTACCTTTGCATTTAAACACAAAAAGCTGTCCTTGCTCAAGCCATAGTCATTTAGGTCAGCTCATTTGTACAAAAACAAGGTTAGCGCTTACACGTAAGTAAGGCATTGAAAATGCTGTTGGAAAGGTTGAAGGGCTTAAGAACTTGTGGTCAAACCTCTGAACTGTCACATAGGATCTTTGGTTTCACTTCTTACCATGGATTGAGTTTTTTGATATTGGATGAGTGACTTTATTTTGCTATGCTTCTACCTATAAATAAGAAGTAACATCCATGGTCCTCAATCTAATCAACTTGGGATGTGATCTTTGCAGAGGCAGGAGCAACTTTGTGCTGAGTATTTGAATACACACTTGACTTCTTCCAAATGTAAAAGGCAGACTTAACAGGTGGGGCAGAGTGGTGATGGGAACTAGGAGGGAGGGGAATCACCTCTGTGTGGAGTACAAGAAATGATCCAAGAAACACCTTGAACATCAGAGGAACCATCTATCTTAACTGCCACTTTCACACCTATGTCTACCCCTATTCTTCAAGTTCCACTATACATAAGCAGTAAATTGGTAATAATACAAACCACCAAGATTTATACCTTCCCTGGCAGAAATCAATGGCCGCTTGAGAAACAGCTTTCCTCTTGCAGTTCGCCCCCTAGAGTGTGTGTTTGAGGCATATTTGTTTTGAGGGATTTTAAGCTGCAAAGGCCAATGAATCCTAACCATTCACTTAATCTCGCCTGTCAGAGATGGGTTGCCAGGCAGGATGGATCTTGGGCTCTGACCCACGAGGGCTGGCCACACTTGCAACTATAATTAGTAGACCTAAGACATGAAACAACTTCTGTAAGTCAGATGGCACAGTGTTTTTTAGTCAAAACAGAAAAAAAACACAAAAAACAGGAGGAGAGAAAAGGTAGATACCTTTTCTTTTTTTTGGTTACGTTTAAGGGAGCAGGGAGCAAAGGAAAGAGACACAGCACAGGAAAGAGGCAAGTGAAAAGCCATTGCTTCCTTCAGGATGTGCAGCAATGTTTGCTGTGGAGTCAGGAACCAAATTCTTCTTTTTATAATCAGCATAATCCACCAGAAAAAATATATAATTCCCTGTAACTGAACGGCTGTCTCACAGATGGATGGTGTAATGTGTCCCCTGCTTCCCTCGCTTCCCCTCCCTTCCTTTCTTTCCCTCACTGGAAGTTCCTGTAATTGTCACTTTGTAATGTATATTCCAGCACATGGACATGCAGAATGAAGGCTGCATGCTCATTTTGCACTATAAATGATGTGTACTGCCTTGTGTCACAAACAGTAAATCCTTTATACCAAAAGTCTGCTCATTTTCACACCATTCACTTGTTCAGTAACAGTTGTCCAGACTTTTTAATTCAGCTCTTTACACTAATCCAGCAACTGCTGGTCTTAGACAGGTGCAGGGATCAAACAGGCTCAATAAACTGGAACATCTGGCCTGGAAATGATAATAGACCCTTTTACTCTCCAAAGCAGAGGAGGAATGCAAAGTTTTCAAATGTTAAATCATGCAATTAGCCCTTGTAATATTCTTTTTTTAAAAGGTTGAAACAATAGTGTTTTCTGTTCAGGGTTTTATTCATTACATAGGTCCTTCTCTCCTCTCTGGTGCAGGACATGACAGGCCAAAGAGATCAAAACATCATCTACTAATAACAAAATAAAAAATTCAAAAAACCCAACACAGACCTGCCTCCCCTCCTTCACTATAGTAATGCTCAGTCATGTCAAGAGGCCCAACCATACGTTAAGACAAAAACTTATTCTGTAGAAAGTTTTGGGAGGACCTATGCTCCAGAGAGTGGAAAAATCCCTGTACAAGCCCAGTTTTGTGAAGCTGAGTGATTTCCAGCCCAATGAAAGCTGGTAGCTGAACAGAGCTAGTTGCAGACGATCACCTGGATGACACTGGGAGACAGTTGTCCTCACACTCCTTCCAGTGCAGAGACTACTGTCAGAGCTAGACAAAACTTTTCAAACTCTGAAAATGCCTGCAGGAGTATTTCTGTTCAAGGTTGTTCAGCTTTGGAGCAGCTCTTACTACACTTGGGCCTGGGTTTGGTTAGGCTGAACCCAGGGCTGGGAGTCCCATTGTGCTCTCCTTCAGGCATTGTTCCCAGCTACCATCCATGGCTTGTACATGGCTGTCTCAGTGCCCCTTAGACCAGAATCAATACCTTCTGCAGTAAAGGATTGCCATCAGAAACATTTATAATTATTACTAAGAGGATATTATCTTCTGGCAGACCACGTATGTGGTCAGGTAGTAGTGACAGGTGTATTCCTATGCCTGTACTGGAAAATAAGTTTCCATCTCTTGTTCAAGAAGTTCTCCATCTTCTTGACAGAAATGCTTTGGCTTGACTAAATAAAATTCTTTTAAAAAAAGTTTTAACAGGCCTCACCTTGACTACTGGCACTCATTAAATCTTATGCGAAAAGTTGGTATTTCTATCCAGCATCACTGCCAAACTACAGCCTTGGTAACACTGCACTGACCAAATTTTCCTTCACACTTGGAGCTGAACATGACCTGCTCTCTTGAGTAAACAGGAATGTTCATCTTGGACCAGAGAAACTTGGAAACTAGTCCTGGGTCCCACTCCAAGCTTTGCCTCAAGTTTCCTGTGAGGTCTGAGTGATGGACTTTCAGAAGTGCTGTGAGCTTTCTGGGTACAGTTTATTTAGCACATTTGGGCCCAGGCTTCCAAAGGTATGTTCAATACTTACACATAATCCAGCCTTATGAACCCTTTTGAAAGCCTGACTTCATTTGTCAAGAGACTTCTCTTGAAAATATTGTCTTTAGGCTTTCATGGCTTTTGCTTTCAGAAAAGCTGGAATTGTAATAGTAACACAGCATATAGGCTGTAGATTGCCTACAATGCCAGTAATTTATTTAAGGCAACAATACATATATGTATATAAATATAATATAAAAGACCAGCATAATGAAAATTAATAAACTGTTCCTCCTCACTTGTGCAGAAACAGATGTTGCAGTGTTCCTGGACTGCTGGCTGTGGAAGTGCAGCCTTAGGGCCTGTGCATCACACAGGTTCAGGCCATGGTCTATGTTCCACTGCATGACTTTGCTCAAAGGTCATGAGCCTTCAGCTAAAAACACCCTACATCAGTGTAATGAGGATGAGCATATAGGTTTCCCTCAGTCACTGTATGTTGACAACCTCTGGCAGCTGTAGCAGATCTGGGTTCTCTTCCTGGAGTTGGTAAAAGGGACTCATGAGCCAGGCAAGAAGGAACTCAGGGAAACTCCTCAGTTTTCCTGAATTCTTACATAGGTTTTCTTTAAGGGCACAAGACTGTGAAACAGGGATCTCTAAACACACGCTAAGTGACTGTTCACCTGTGTTAATGGCACCTGTGTGATGTAAATGAGAGAGAGAAACTAACAAACCGAAGAATTAACTGAGTACCAGCCTTGAGGAGCAGTGGCCCTAGGTCAGGGTCAGGCTTAAAATAGACACAGCAAGAGACTTTGGCTCAGACCAGGGCTCCTAAATGCTGAGTTCTCCTTGCACGATTGATCTTGGATTAGACAATGATGTTCACTGTGGTGAGAGAGGTGTCATGCAAAAGAGTCTCATGTGCTCCCGTGGGCATCATTCTCACCTTGATGCAATGACTGGGTCAGACCCAGAAACAGCTGCTGCATTCAGCAGCTTAGGAGGGAGTCTGGGTTAAACTCTAAAGAGCAGGATTGCAACAGGCATCTCTCCCACCAGACCACCAGTAAAAGATGGTAGGCAGACATCGACTAACTGAACATTGTTGCCTTCCTTTAGGAACCAGAGGATGTTGAATCAGAAGCTGGTAACCTTAGAAAAGATGCTGGGAAGAGATTTCTATGAAAAGGGCAGATGGCACATCCTTGTGTTACCTTTGCTACTCCTGGAAGCCAAGAAAATCCTTATGACCTTTGAAGCAATTATGCAGTTAAGAGAAAAATTCTGTATTGGTACGCATATAGCTGATCTCTCAAAACATTTTAACTATATAATTGCGGATCAGAATTCTAAAAGTTTTTCAAATTGGGTTCACAATTACACTTGCAATGATTTGATTTGGAAACACATAGAGACAAGGAAATCAGAATTTCGTATACCTTTAATTTTCTGATTTTGTGGTTTTTCTGCTTCCCGCAAAAAATTAAGCTTCTGGCAAATTTACCAATAAATTTCCTGCTACAGGGAAGTGAAATTCAACACATCTTCTATTGGTCTCTGAGATCAATCTACAGGTCATATGCCTACTTCAAACAAGGTTAGGTGTTCAAAACCAATGGCCTATGGCCAAATTTAAATTCTTTGTGGAGGAAATTTATGCCTCGAGGATGTTATATAGCACCAGCGCTAATGTCTAAGATAAGTGCAGCAGAACAGCATAGTCTGTGCAAAAGCAAGGGAAAAAATAATTACTCTTCAGTCATAGGTGAGGATGCAGTTGCTCAGCTTCTCTGACCTGGGTAATGGAAGTTGCAAGGTCAAGAAAATTTATCGAAGGTGTAGCAAAGTGTGTACAAGTATTCTGAAGGAAGAAGCAGTCTCTAGGAAAATATCTTTTATTACCAGAACACAGACACCAGAGACCTTGATTCATTAGCACATGGTCCCTAGTGGCAAATACCAGGACTTGCCCATAATTCTGTAATTTGGCACATGAACACAGCTTATGCACTGAGGAATTACTTGATTTCACTTGGCTTGTTTGTGGATCCAAAAAATCCACTCACCATAAATTAGCAAGATTGAGGTCATATTTATTATTGACTAATAAGGTTAGGTGTAAAATGAAACCAAGCCAGAGACGCTTTTTGTTGATATAGCAAAAGCAGCTAAATATGAGTGCCTTTCATGAATTCAGTATTCCTTTTGACACTTTAGATACCCTGGTTTGTTTAGCCCTACTACCATGTCCTTACAAGTCTTCAGTTCAAATGCGCACTTCTAGTACACTAAATCCATCCTATATGTCTGTTATAAATAGGGTACTGCACATACAGCAAATGCAGCCCCCACTACACACCCTTGTATGATCTCTTCAGATAGCACACATATTCTCACACTATATTTAGTGCTACATCCACGGCAACATATCACCACATCATCATACACAAAATGTCTTCATAAAAACAAACATTGGAGCAGAGAAATGGATTTCTTCAGCCTGCACTGAAGTCTGCCAAGCCACAAAGTTCTAGCAAAAGTTTTATTTAATTTAGTTTAATTCAAACTTTTAAAGTTTTTCCTAGTTTGTGAAACTCCCAAGCAAATTCAAATTACAACAATTCTTTACCTTAGCAGATTTGCTCGATATTTTTAAGAACTCAGTTTATCAGTTTGTACCCAGGTTTTCAAAACCCTCCACAATTCTCTAGGAAGACATGCATAAATGGACAAATATTTTAAACCATTTGAAAAATTAAGCTGTCACCATGGCAAAAACATGGAAACATTCTGAAATACCTGGCTCCACTGGTAGATATGGGTCACCTGGATATACGCTCTTGAGTTCCTATTGAGTATCTGGTTTTTTGGTAAACTTAAAATCATAGAATCACAGAATAGTTTGGGTTGGAAGGGACCTTAAAGATCATCTAGTTCCAAGCCCCCTGCCATGGGCAGGGACACCTCCCACTAAACCAGTTTGCTCAGAGACCATCCAACTTGGCCTTGAATACTGCCAGGGAAGAGGCAACCACAACTTCTCTGGTAAACCTGTTCCAGTGCCTCACTGCCCTCACAGTAAAGAATTTCTTCCATAAACGTCACCTGTGGAACAATAAGCTCCTAATTTTTTCATACCTTTACTTTCTTTTTTTTATTTTTTATTTTTCTTTCAATTTATTTCCAGTCTTTTGACCCCAACTTATATTATTAAGTTTGTGATGAACAACTTCGTAAAAAAATTACATTCCTGATATTACTCCATACAGTGCTTCTATATTTGAACCCAGTAACAAGAATGAGCTGTTCAGATAATTTTTACTGATACATGTTGCCTTTTGGTTTGAACCTTGGACTGTATGGATCAACACTATGGCAACTTGCACAGCTAGTAGAGATGGAGCAGGCAATAAAATTGGAGTAGTAACCTCCTTCCAACCCTAAAGTAAGAAATCTGGGCCAGGATGCTGTTGTTAGATAGAGCATCAAGATAAAATAACTATTGAAAAAGATATGAGCATGAGAAGAGTTACAGCAATACAGTGTTATCTTTGTTATCTTTCTTTTTCTTTTTTCCTGTTGTAGGTATCATAGACCAAAGGAATCTTAAGAGGTCTCAGGGAGAATAATAATATGGTTATGTGGAAGCTTCCGTAACATGCATAACTGCATGATCAAGAGCATGCTGAAACTGAGCATGTGATGGCAGTAGGATGCAACTGGAGAAGAAAGTTATTATTCTGAGAGTGATTAAGAACTGTTGAGGCAGGACCAAAAAAAAAAAAAAAACCACAAAACAGAAAGAGTCTCAAGTTTGAAGCACTTAATGCAGCAGAAAACATGGGGAATTGGTGGAAGCTGCATAGAGAAGTGGTGTCCAGGGAGCTTGACACAATGAGAAAATGGTCACTACAGCAACACTGATGAGACAGGATGGTGTTTCTTCGAGACCAGATGTCCAGGTCCTGTCCAGGACAGGGTTAATTTTTGCAATAGCCAGGAGTGGGCATGACCAGGACCCAGAGGTTATTCCATACCACCTCACATCATCCTCAGAGGATAGGGAAAGGGCTCCTGAGCAATCACATGTGAATCATCCACTTTTTTTTTTCTTATACACTCTGTCATTAGTATTGTTCCTGTTAGAGTTTGTTGTCTTATTTATTTGCTGTTTCCAGTAAATTGTTCTTATCTCAACCTGTGGTCTTTACCCTTTGTGCATCCAGTTCTTCTCTCCAGCCTGCTGGAGAGGAGGGAGAGAGGGAGGGAGGGATGAGTGAGCAGCACATGGTTTGGAATGGTTCAGTGGGAACACTAAATTGGGGGATATCATTCCTAAACCATGACGCCAAATAGAGTAATTTTGCAGTAATGAAAGTTGTACAGTGAACAAGAAAGGTTACATTTTTGATAAATCATACAGAAAAATGTCATCAGTTAAGGTACCCCTCTGCAGCACCTTAACCCAGCTGAAGTCCAGATGTTTTCTCCCCACATACTGACACTACAGTCCATGAAACCTCAGTGAGGTTCTTCAGGGAACCAACCCAGCTGAAAACCAAATCTTCCAAAAACATCTGTTTTGTCTTGAAACAGCATGACTCACTGATCTGCCTGACACACTTGTACCAAAGCACAAACAGCATAAGAGAGCGAGGAAGAACATGGTACCAGAGTGATGGTGAGTACAGCAGCTACCAGAAGAGTTGGGGTGAGACATCTTGTATTCATTCCTCTGCCAAAAGCTGGGAGAAGAGTAAGACTAAGAATAGGATTGACTGCAAGACAATATGTCAATACAGTGTTAGAGAAAGCTGTAGGAAGTAAAAATGAAGAGTCATTTTTTAGCCAGATAAATCCTGAAACAGTTACTAAACATCCTTTAAGTGATATAGGAGAGAGAAGACAAGATTTGATCTTGGGCAGGTGGAGAGAGGCAAGGAATTAAAAGGTAGATCTGTATGTTATTGTTAAAGACAACACTGCCCTGAATGCAGCAGTTAGAAAGATGGGTTTCTTACTCCTACCTGTAGTTCTCTGTCTTTATAGTCATCCTATTACTTTATCTCTTGTCCCATTACTAATACTTTCTTAAAAGCCTATTGCAGAGAATCAGTTGAAAGTCCCAAATTTCCTGTTATTATTGATATAATTTCTTCTCTTTGGTTTTTGCAAGAAGCCTGTTTTTAAAATGTTTTCAGCTGCTCCAAAAACAACTTAGACTGGGCTTAAACTCATTCCTTCTGGTAGTTGATTCCACTCAGAGATTTCATCCAGTCATGCTTTTTCCTTAGCTACAAGGAGTTTTATTAGGCCCCATTAGCTTTGTTGGCTCAAAAGAAACCCTGTTCCAACTGAAATGATTTCTAAAATACTCAAAAGATTTTTCATGGAGTCTGAGAAGAGAGCTTTAAATTTGCCTCAGAAACAAGGAAGCAAGTAGTTCTGTGGAACACACACATGCTGTGGTCCCACTAAGAAGCCCAGCTGCTAGCTGCTGGGCAGGTCATTACTTTGAAAGAAATCTCAAATAAGTCTGAAAGTAACTCCCTAAAATCCTAAAATCAGGTAAAGAAGAAATTAGATAATAAAGGCAGGAAGAAGTGTTGTGAGCAGACATGAGGAATGTTGTCTCATATAATGCAAGATCGAATCACAATAAATAACTTCCATAAACTAATTTAAATTAAGATCATTGAAGCTGCATGGGCCTCAAGATGTTCTTTTCCCATCATGACGGACTAAGTTTTCACAATGCTAAATTAAAAGCAAGCAAAGAAAACGAAGTCTTAGTAAGTAAAATACTGGAATTCTTTTCATTTTTTGTTTTAGAAGAGACACAAACCTCTGACAGAGATACATGCTGCCCAGACAAACCACTTCTGAACCGATTATCCACAACATACCCACACGCTCAGAGCTGGGTACCACACTTCTGCAGAGGACACCAGGGCAGCCCAGATAAAATCAGTATCAACATACTCTGAGGTAGAAATTTCATCTCACATCCAACTTCTGACCTAGGTGTAGCAGCTGCATCACTGACTTCAGCCCAGGAAGTGACCTCACCTGAGTGGGTCTGGAACACAAAGCTGGTCTAGTGCAGCTGAGGAAAAGAACAAGAGGAGAGCTCAACTGCTGGTCCCTGTATCAGCCTATATGTAGAACAGATCACACTGGCTAAGGGCTTATTTCAAAATTTCATGTAGACCAGCTGCACCAGTCTAAGATGTTATTGCATCCCTGATAATTAGTCCACTGCTGAGCACATCTTGTGAAAATTCTGTCCTCTGCTTGAGGTTGGATTCAGTACATTGAGTTAGGATGTAATTAGCTCTCACTAGTGTCCTTTGCATGCAGAAGCTTGGGATGCATGCAGTTTGCATACGATTTGGAAAAGGCTGTGATTTAAATAAAAAATTATGTCTAATATGAGAAGTGCTATAAGAATACTGAGATTTTCTCATCATTTTTCAGATACATCTGAGTGCATTTTGAAGACAATAATCTGCTGAACTATATCAGCTTCTTCCATAAGTGTATATTGTCAGACACGAGTACCCTGGTTCATTGGCTATCCTTGATCCGAAAAAGCAGTCTCATTCATAACACATTTCAAGAACACAGAAACAGATTTGTTTATCAAAAACTGTCCTTCAAACCTTCACTCAGTCTATTTTTAGGCTAAGGAAAATATGTTATAACCAACCCATTCATACTATGGAATGAATTCTGAGATTATTTCTTGTGCCCTCTGGAAAGTCTTCTTATGTGCATGACTGAAAATGGAAAGTAGAAGCTGAGTAGACTCCAGTAGCTGAAATTGTGTTAAGAAGCTGGTCTGTTCAATTTAATGTCTGTAATCAGTTTGTCCAAACGAAGTGTAATATAAGCATCAGAGTTGTAAACTTGTACTCAAATCTCAGACTTAAAATACAGGACTATCTTGCCACTATCCCTCATATATATCTAGGGCATAATATGACTTCTCTCCACTTCAGGATCCCAGTGGACTGGATTATGAACCAGGTGTGCCTTGCAAGTAAGGACCCAGAACAAGGAGAGTGGTCTCAGCATCACCCCCCAGCTGCAGAAAGCACACATAAGAGCATGTGCAGAGAGGTACTTCTGAGAGTCTCATGTTCAGCTGCAGCAATTCATTGCAATCTCTCTGTTGTGTGTTTGTGAACCTTATTCCCAGATAGCAAAAAGGCGTTTTCAGTCTGGCAATATTAAATCTCTTAGCTAACAGTGTCTAGATAGAGGCGGTACAAGAATCTGGCATATCCTAGGGTTATCCAAGACTGCTACACAGGATCAAGGCTGAGGACCTACCAGTTCCTAAATGATTCTGTTTAAGAATCTGTTCAGGCCTCTGAGCATATAGGATACTGACCCAGAACCTCATCATAAGTAACTCCTGACAAAAATATTTTCCCTGGTTAAATATTAAAATTCAGGCAGTTTTTTCACTTCCATTTCTTTTTTTTTTTTTTTTTTTAACCTGAAGACAAGTTGGATAGCGAGGGAGAACTAACTATGAGTACCATGTGAAGAGACAGACTGTAGTATCATCTTGGTGCAAACACCAGAGCATCCAGCCATGAAAAGTGAAGCTTTATCAAACCAACCTTTATCATCTTCACCAGCTGTCCTGCAAGTCAGCTCTAGACCCTTCAGTTCAGGAAGGTGCTGGAGGAGGTCCAGAGAAGACCAACAAGGCTGGTGAAGGGCCTCGAGCACAAGTCCCATGAGGAGAGGCTGAGGGAGCTGGGGTTGTTTAGCCTGGAGAAGAGGAGACTCAGGGGAGACCTCATCACTCTCTACAACTACCTGAAAGGAGGTTGGAGCCAGGTGGGGGTTGGTCTCTTCTCCCTGGTAACCAGCAGTAAGACAAGAGGGCATGATCTGAAGCTGTGACAGGGGAGGTTTAGGTTGCATATTAGGAAGAAATTTTTTTCAGAGAGAGTGATTAGACATTGGAATGGGCTGCCCAGGGAGGTGGTGGATTCTCCATCCCTGGAAGTTTTTAAGATGAGACTGGATGTGGCACTTAGTGCCATGGTCTGGTAACCACGGCAGTGTTGGATCAAGGGTTGGAATGAATGATCTCAGAGGTCTTTTCCAACCTGGTTGATTCTATAATTCTATGATCTTTTCAGATAAACATTTTACTCCAAAACTAAATCCAAAAGAGAAAAGTTTTGTTTTGCACTTGCTATTGCTACTCAGTGGGCCAGGTTTCACCAGGTAACTAATAATTGTGCTTCTTCAATTTTCAGGCCTCCAAATCAACTCCTGGAATCCTTCCTAAGTCTTTTCTTGGCATGAACACAAGGGTTTTTGCTTCTTAACCGTGACGCAAGCCACAGAATACAGAGGGATCCTTTATGCTCTATGATTTTAGGACTAAAGTGACACGTTAAGACCGCCTCTTATGGCACTCAGGTTCAAAGGGACTATTTCAGCTGCTGACTGCCTAAGGCTGCCAGATGCTAGATGAAGAAAAAAGTAGTCATCATACATGACTTACACATAGAGATATATGCGCCTCAGATACAACTTCTATCTCTTTGCTTTGGGAGCTGTGGTGGGGAGCTCACAGTGCTTGGTATCTAGGGTTGTCTGCACATATGGTTGTCTCTTCTTGACTGGAGGCACACCCCTGGCTATTGCATGTCTGTGGATAGCTACAGCACTTAAAGTCACTCCATATCTCTGTGCCTCAGTTTCTCCATCTGCATAACTCATGCCAAATCTACTTGGAGCTGCAAATGTAAGACATGATTAAAGACAAATAGCATTATTGATCTTCAGACAGAAGGAGCTGAGGCAGTCCAACATCATTATTATTATTACCACAAAGTCAACATTTCATATTCAGTGATGAAAGCCTCTCGGAGTAGTAATGCAAACCTATTGTTGGAATTAACACTCCCGCTCAAATTTGATAGTGCCCTTTGTAGAGGATTTTCATTTGTATTCACAAGAAAACATAAATAAGTGCTCAGGCTGGCCAATCAATTTCCTCTGTAACTGGCAGCATTCGCAGTCACTTTATTGTATGAAATAATGTCTTGGTTTTTCCTCCCTTTATCTTGCTTGTGCCTGACCTTCCATTAAAAGTTGCTTGGAAACTGCTTAGAGAATAGTCAGTGGTGCTTCTTATTGATATCTTCCTTTTGTGATTTCTTTGCTATTCTGTTGTTTTGTATTCCTTCCCCAAAGCTTTTTAAGCTAGATGAGGATGAAAAGAAACCAGAGAATCAAAGCCTAATATTTTTCTTTTTAAAAGGAACAGGAAAACCATCCTCCCTGTATACATTGACATGTTAAAGGAGAAAGAAATGCTCTCCTAATAAATGCTCCAGCAGGTCTTTAACACGTGTTATTATCAAGTGGTTTACACATCCTCTTTAGCACCTTGGTAATTAAAATCAGGACATATAAAGTAAGTTGTGTCCCTAAATACACCTTGCAATTGCCACTGTATAGAAATAATGGAAAATGGGAAACCATTTTATCAGGGAGGCTTTGTAAGGGTAGTTAGAGCTGCCTCTTAAAAGAAGGCTGGAGAAGAAGTGACTCAGAGGATTAGCCACTGCACAGCAGTGATCGTGGTGGATAGTAGGAATTTAAGCAGTGGGCTGAAGGAAGGAATTATTCCCCTTTCCATCTGCTCTTGTGAATATACATCTGGAATTTTCAGGGACTTCCTCGGGGACCACGAGAAGTGAGGACACTCCTAGGGTGACAGGGCTGCACTTTGTAGCCAGAGCTGTTCCACCACCCCTGTATTTTAATATGGTTTCGTATGTAGGCATAAGACAATAAATTTGACCAGGAAGCAGTTCTTCTGTGAGGGAGTCTGTGAATACTAGTTTAATCTATGCAGAACTGAAGTCAGAAAATTTTTTTGCTTCTTTTTCCCAAATTTAACTCATTGAGTCCTTTATTTAATGCTTCTGAGCATGGTTCTTTGTTGATCACATTCTGATCAGCTTGCAAGCAAAAGGTCACATCAATTCACAGATGACGATGTGCAGCTCTTATCTGCTTCAATCCAGAAATTCCAGGAAATTATCACATGGAGTTCTCTGTGTGCCCTTCCAGAACACTATCTTTCAGGCTAATCAGTAAGATAGTGGTTGGGGTCAGATCTACACATATTAAAGTGCTTATTTCACAGGAGAGAAGTTTCCCAGCTCTTTGACTCTTGGAAAATTTTATGTTATTTTCTAAGTTGCTCTAGTTTTGCTCTCTTCTATTATGCTCAGGTTTCCCTAGAGGGGGCTGGGTTATCTCGTAATTATTTAATAAATGGTCATATTGCTGGCAAAAATTCTACTCCAAACTACAGTTCAATTCTGACTTGAATCTGAAGACAGATTTTTTCTCACGAAGTATTGCAGGGATACTCTTCTGAAAAAACAGGCAGCGATGCTTTATTGTTTCTATGTATTTGCAGAATATACTTTCACCTTTATAATACCTTCAAGTATTATATTTTGTATATACATGTAGTGCAAGAGATCCTAGATCCACTCCTCTGCACACAACTGGCACTATATTTTGTAATCAGCCTTTTTTTTTTTAAGTGAAAACAAAGCAAAGGTCTATTGCAAGCTAAGGGCACTGACTTATTCAGCAGACAGATTTTTCTTAGTTTGGAAATGAATTTTGTTTTATTTTACTGCCCTATATAGTCATTTTAAATACCTTCTAAGTATATCCCACCTGGTTCATGACAGTGGCTATGGTCAGGCCACCACACAGACACACAGCTGCCCTGCCCAAGACCCTAGCAGGACAAATAACTAATATAACATGGAGGAATAGGACCTGTGTCAATAGAAACCATTGGCCATCTCCCTTCTGGGATAAAGTCTGACAAGAAAACACAAAAAATTTATGTAGCTATGCACGTCCTGCTCCGCAGGGCTTGGGACTTGAGCATTTCCACGTAGCCACCCTTTCCCAGTCCGTCTCCTTTTTACCCAGGTGCCTTTGCCTTGCACGGCCTCAGCTTGGGGATATCCATCAGGGCAGGCCCTGACTGAGCTGCTGTGAACCATTTGGCAGGTTTTATGCAGTGAGTGCATGGTTTGCTTCCCCCTAGTCCTGTGTGTCAGCCCCTACACCATGTCCCCTGCCCTTTCCACATGCCTTTGCATTTCACCAGGACTGTCCCACTGTCCTCATCATAAGCACGGCTTCAGAGCCCTTCCCTGGGCATGGCCCCAGGTACGTGCACAGCAGTGGCCACAGGTAAGCCTCCCCGTCATTTAAGCGTTTCCTCAACTTGCTCGTACAGGAGCACACACACCCTGATCTGAGGAGAGTGGGAAGAGCATTTTTCTTGGGTTGTCATGTGTCTTTGATTTCAGAGCTTGAGAAGGCAAGGAGCAGGCAATAGTGGTCTCAATCCATCCTCACTTAAAGACCCTGTGCTATTCACTGAAGCTGTTACCAAATTAACCTGTTACTCTTTGGGACCTGTATTCTGCAATGTACAGAATCTCTGCAGCTTGCAGATACATTTACCTATGGGAATTGGAGGTGTGTTGTAGGCTCGGTCCAAATACACCTCTTTATGGCTAAGTCCAGAAAGCACTCATCAACCTGGGAGAACAAATTCTGTCCTCCAGGCCTTTTTTCCTTGGCTTGTACAAGGTTCTTTGAGATCCAGATTTAAGTATCCCTCCTAATTAACGATCATTTCACATTGTTTTCAAAAGCCATTGGATTTTGATTAGCCAGCAAATAAAAATGGCTTCATTTTCTTCTCCAGGCACATATTTTCTCTGTCTCCTTAGCAATTAATTGAGTAGACGAATAATAGTCCGTGCACTTTAACAGACTGTGCAGGGAAGGCAATGCCAACCTGGTCACCAGGAGAACTTCACTGACACTGAGCACTTAGCAAATCTGATGCCCCAAAGGGAAAGATCAGTGCGCCCTGTTACACGGAGCCCTAGCAGCTCCTGTGCAGCTGGAGCCTTGAAAGAACAGCATGTAGCCTGCCTTTGCTGCGGGTACTTCAGCTCGCTTCTCCATGCAGACCTCAGTCTGGAAGCTGTTATAAGAGGGAAAAAAACCCCATATTCTTGTGCCTCCCTAGCCAAATGTGGAAATACTCACCTTTGGAGAAGTCTAGGCCAACTCTGCTGAAGCTGATGAAGTGTCTCTAGCATAACTAACAGAAATCTGTGAATCAATGAGATATCCTTCCTTTTATTTGTTATTACCCCTAAGACGTGCATTTCAACAGCAAATCTTTTCCAGGGTAAAACAAGGGCAGAAGTCCCTGAAACGTTTTGCTATTCTCAGCACAATTGTCAGGAAACACATATGTGAGAACAGTGAATGAGTGTGCCAACCACCTCACCACACATATCAGGTAAAATACAGCATGTGAAATCAAATAGGCATTAAATTTGTGCTGGTATGAAGACATCGAGAACAAGGAGTTCTGGATATCCTCCAGTTCATCTTGATACATAGGGTCTTACTAAAATATTGCTACAATAGAAAGCTTGCTGTCATGCTTTCCAATGAGGTACAAATTTCAGAGGAACAAGCTCGAGGAAGGAAAGCTTTCAGCAAGTGTTGCTTTTGAATTCTCTTGGCCTTGAAGTGTATTAAGGCATTGTATGTATTAAGTGTAAACAGATCCACCTACATATAACCAAATTCACATCAAGAGGTGCTGAACTCGCTTCTACAGCACTTAAAGCAGGCCTTCAGCTTTTATAGGGATGAAAGGTGTTTTTGTCACTAGCTTCAGGCAAGACCTGAATACCAAACACTTTGAATGTAGCAAAACATCTGCAGTGCTTCAACAAGCAAAAATACTTTTAAACACATTCTGGAATCCTTTTTATTGTTCAGTTCTGTTTGTCGGATTGTAATAGAAACACTTAGAGTTTTCATGGGAGGTCAATGATCAGGACATGCTTTGTTGCCAGTGAGAGTTGTGCATCTCTTCAAATATATTAAAAGACTAGAAACAGAATGCTGTGAGACATCTCTTTGATAAGATTAATGGTTCATCTTCAACAGCCACCAGAATACAAGGTTAATTGATACCCACTGGCACACTGTGAGCACAGCCACAAACACCTCCCCTTCACATAGGCTCCCATCTGTATGTAGGTGGTCAGAAAAATCATCTCTTATGTTTTTCCTCTCTTTTCTGAGCAGGGATCCCTACAACATAAACTATTTCTCTGCTCTGGATCAGCGTAAAACAAGTGCGTAACTGTTGCCTTTAAAGGTGTTCGCATTACAAAATTGATCTGGCAACATTGGTGTGCTTTCTACTTCATATTTCTTCATAAACCCTGACTGTATAATCAAATTAGAAGGTGACCCTTTAGCCTTCTTTTGCAAATTTTGTTTCAGAAGTTTTCCCATGATGGTCACAGACAAGAAAATATGTAAGACCCTGATTAAACAGAATGTTTACCTCCTAGTATTACTATCTGACTTGAATTCTTAAATAAGTTGTGGACTAAATATGTAAAAGCTGGCAGCTATTCACAGGATGAAGTGAGGCCACAATGCTACTGGTCTATGGCCCCAATCCTACCAACACTTTTTTTGGTTCTCAAGCTACTTTAGTCACACAGAAATCAAGTCAAGTAACAATAAAAATGGTAGAAAGAAAAATGAGAAAAAAGTCAAAATTATCCTGAATGGTAGAAACTTTTGTCAAGACCTTTTTTTGACACAGTAGTTATAGTTGAAAAGTAGATATACACACAGGTAAGCATCTACTATTTACGTTCATAAAATTAAACATGCCAGTGTAGCCAGGTTCATGACGTTGCATAATCAATCCTTCAGGAGAAAGGCAGGCTTCCTTTTCTTTTGTGTTCAGTACTAACTGCATTGCCAACAAAAGAAATTCCAACATAACCACACTGCACCCAGTGAAGAACAGCTAGGAAAGGTTTCAGCAGACAAACCATGGTTTTGTGTAGTAAACTCACCACGATTCCCAAAACTGCCATTTTCTTCTCTATAATTAATTCAGCATCACAAGCTGCAGAATACTGAATGGTTCTGTGCTTTCATATGGCACTGCTTTCATTTTTGTCCCCATAACACTGGAGGTTTGAGAAGCTAAGACTGAGACAGAGGCCTCATACCTGGTCACTGGCAGCTGAAGTCGATGCGAAAAGCAAGTGCAGGGAAGGGGAGACTCTTGAAGTTTAAATTAGTTCTTCAAGGACAAGCAGGTGTCTGGTGGCACAGGTGTGTCACAAAGTAAAAATAAAATTAGTTGTCACCTGCTTTCTTGTCATGCTCTAACTTCACAAGGCAATACTACCTTTTTGAGACAAGTGTACTGCTAAAGCATCAGAATTTTGATAGTTTTGAATAACTTAAATGTCTCATTTTCCATTGATTTCAGAACAAGCTGGCTCAGACCAAAAGTTCTGCTTAAAGGCAAAACCCAGAATTATTAGCTCTTTTAGCCCCATGCTTTATCTAAATTGTTTAATTTCACCTGCAGAAATACCATAATTTCTGCATTCTTCAAAAACTACAATAATTCTCTTCCCTGAAAAAATTACTCCAGTGGATGATTCCTTATTTCCGTATTACTGCTAATCTGATTAAGGCAGCTGTAGGTGCTGTTAGATCAGTGTGACTATTTTCCCCAAGGCAATCTCAGACAGAACTTTAGCTGACATACCCAACATGTTAGTCCACCAAAGACCAGGGGAATTCTTGTTGCTCTTCTGTTACTGGGGTGACCCCTCGCTTTGGTTTAAAATATTTTCTGCTTTTTCTCATGGATGCCAAATAGATGACCACATTGGCAACGGCCTCATTGCCTCAAGATTTGGAAAGGTAGAAACAGTTATCTTTAGTTCTTCTCAATAATAATGGGCACAAAGCTCTTTGCCATTTCTTTTTCCCTAGTCTCATCATACCTTAGACCCCACTGAGTTCTCTTGCAGCCCCATGATTTCCCCTCCCACCATGAGTCTCTGCTCCAGTGCCCAGCAGGCTGCTCTGTCCCAGTCCCGTCTGCCTGCCAGGAGCAGCTGCTGGGCCAGCAGATGACTCTCAGACCTCTGAAGGCCTCCTCCCAGGCCACAGCCACCCTGGCCAGGGGCCAGGAGCTGCTGTCACCACCAGACCCGTAGGAGAAGAGGCACGTACCCTGCTCGGCGTGCCACCCAGTGCTGTGCCAGGTGGGGCAAATGGGAGGGGAAGGCCACAGAGACAGCAGTTGGATCCTCACTCCGTCAGCAGCAGAGCAGCCTTTCCCAGAGATGCTTCTCCTCTTTAATTTCTATTGTCAATCCCTTTGCTGGCAGGAGTCACTTTAAGGACCCTGAACTATGACTGCTTCCTTTTTGGTTTTGTTTGTTTTACTGCAAAAAGTAGCAATAACAAATCTTTTTTTTTTTTTCTTGAAAGAGAAAGCTGGAAATCAGCTTTTGAATCACTGAGGTCTAGACAAGATAAACGGTCTGAAGTTTGACATAAAATTTTAAGATCTGGCCTTTCAAATCTTTATTTGGTGGACTTGTGTGCATATATAGTCTTCTAATTGTCATACCCTACTAAGTATCTCCTCCCTTGTAATCCCTAGAGTTAGTTGATGTAATTCCCTCACCTCCAAAGAAAATTCAGACCAGAGATATAACCAACATTTGCTCACCTTTCACTGAAATAGAAAGAAAGAATAGGAGACAAGATTTGGAACTGGACGGAACAAATTAGATGTCCAGCCTGAAGGATGAGCTTCAACTTCAGCTTCTCATACTTTTTGATTTTTTTTTCCCTTCAAAAACAGGAGTGTGCATCCTTTGTTATCATCTGGTTTAAATTTCACTTTTTCAGTGCAGAAACAAATTAATTTTCCCCTGTTTTCAGTGGGAAATCACTTGGACGCGTTTTCTTCAAGATTCAGGTATCTTCCTTCACTTGTTGATACTATCATTTAAAAAAAGCCTTTTCAGGGTTTACGTGTGTGTGTATGTCATGAAAACTGAGCACCATAAAACTACAATTTTGTCTGGATTGTTGTATCTACTTATAAAATGTCACCAGATGCAGGGATGGGATGAAAGATGCTTTTAAGGCAGAAGACCTCAAACCATGTCTCTTACCGCTGTTGTTGCTGCTACCAGCTGAAAAAGGGACATCAAGTCCTCAAAGCTGTCAATTGCTAACAGGGCTGGGAGAAGAAGATGAATAGAACTCAAAGAATAGCTGAAAGGAACTCAAGGAACACATATACCAAAAGACTTGCCAAAGAACAGAGTGCAGCACTACCAGTAGCACTCCAACTCCAGTGGATGTTTATGTATTTATTTTGAGACACAGTATGGGAAGCACTAAATGGGACTGGAATCTTAAAGTGTTCAGTTTGTATTTCAGAAACACTGGGCAATGACTGTTCCAAGGCACTACCTCTTGACATTCTGATTATTAGCTCCTTCACTGAGGCATGTTTTTACATCAAGACACCTTTTTCATTACAGTGGTGGCAGTGTGCTCATAGCTGCAGACAACAAAATTGATTTAGGAAATCCCTGTAAGGTTTACCCTAAGTTGGCTGGATATCACAAATGATTTTTTCTGAGGAGAAGATACCACCCTCCAGAAGGAAAAATGTCACCCATACTAGGGTGAAAACCCTGTACCATACACTGTGCTTGGGAAGATAAATCAAATGCACAAACTGGAGCAGCCAATGTTACAAACCTTAGAGCAAATTATCTTTGGAGTCTCATTCATCCACCTCCAATCAGCCAATTTGAGACCTAATCAATAACCTCCCCCCAAAAAAGATATGAAACCTCATTTCACAAAGCAAATAAATGTGTTTTGCAGCCTATTCATCAGTCTCAGCTCAGTATTTTCCTTGGAAATATAATATCCATGATATTCAGATTTACAGCTGTAAGAAAGTAGACATGAATCTAAAATCAAAAGAAAGCAATGCTTGCTTTGCTTGCAGACAGCTCTGACTGGTACTGATCTGCATCCTTCTCTTCCTGATGAATGGGAAAGAGCATCAACCATATATGCTACCCAGTTGTTAAAAGGAACATAAAGGATGCCCACCAGCTAGAAGCAAGAGAGAAAGCAGTCTCTGTTAAAATACAACTCACAAATCATTTAAAAAATTATGGTTTCACTTTGCTGCAGTTTAGTCATCCAGCTAAGGATCCTATACCAACAGGGCAACAGATTTTGCTTGTGTCTATGGAGGAAGCATCCAGGTGGGTTGAAAAGGATGCCTGATCAACCTCTGCTCCATTCACTGCTTTTATTGCTTTTTTTGCTGGGAGCTCACATTCCAGGATCTCAGGGATCACATTAGCAGTGGTGTTCAGCACCTGCAGTTATGGAGCTGAGGAGGTGACCATGGCGCTGGGATACTGCAGCTGCAGCCCCCTGGACCTTGGGCGCTACCAGGCATGGATCCTGCAATGGATCAAAACACACATTTGGGGAAGGAGCAGACAGATTAGAGCTATGGAGTGTTGCAGCTTGTCTGATTTGCCTGAAGGTTTCCCTGCAGATGGATGTAACCTGCGTGGTGGGGGTGATGGGAGAGGTGTAGACTGAGCAGCTAGGTTTGAGGGAAAGGGGAGCGAGCACCTAAGTGCTTTGCTGAATTGAAGCTTTAGGACTCTATCAGGCTGTGGAATATGTGTATACTGGCTGAGTGTCAATGGTGCACACTGGAAGGAGGAAAACCCACGACGGAATTACTGCTGTGGTCAATTGCATGCCAGAGCTGTAACAGTGGAGCTGGGAGGTGGCAAAGGATAATGACAACTGTGCACAGGATTCCCCATTCATTGTGGAGAGCCCTATTCTCCCCTTCCCACTCCCCAACTTGTCTCTACCTGTTCAGTTTGTCCCGGAAACACAAGCACAAAGGTGCTGTACAAAACCCACAGCTCCCCCGTGTTAGCACGTTGGTTTTTCTACCTTTGGGCCATCCCTGGCTCTCACTGGGTACAGCCACATGCCCGTTGGCACAAGACTGGGAGCTGCCCGAGGGCTGTGGTGTAGCCAGCCCCCCGCTGCTGGGGCTCACTGCCTGCTGCTCAGCTGTCCCGTGCAGCAGCCCCGGGGCTAGGGTTACAGGACAGTTTCTAACTTTGTGCCTGTCCCAAGGCATCAGGGCAGAGGCACATGATTTTTAATTTATGAGGACACCCATAGAGCTGTCACTTTCAAGGCAGGTGTTGAGAAACTGGCAGGGGGCCTGAGCAAAGAAAAAGACTGACCTCACCCCGAAATAATGGTGGCCAACATGGTCACAGGACAGAGAGCATTGACATAAGCGGGCTTTAAAAATAACTAGGTCATTCTGCTAGGCTGGCTCACTGTCTTATACAAAGAAGCCATGAGGTACCAATTTATAGTAAAAGTAGTATAAACAGCTATTCAAAGGTTTGAACAAATGTGTAATGTTTTGAGCCATTATTTTATTTAGTTTTTCTAATTCTCCTACCAAAATCAAGTTCTAAGTCACACCTGTAGACATAGCATCAGAATAAGCCAAGCCCTCAAGGTCCATGCACAGCAGGGGCACCAGATGCTGGGCAGCTGTGGTTCTAGAGTGGTCATTGCTCTGCCATGTGGCTGCAGCCACCCCACTTCAGATCCCAGTCATGGCAAAAAGCTAAAATGGCTGTTGGACTAGGTGATTGTTGTAGGTCTTTTCCAGCTGAACTGTTCTAGTCTGAAAATGAAGCAAAGGTCACAAACATATAAACATTTTGCTGCAGAGGAAATATTGTGAATATGTGTTACAGAACGTGGCCTTCGGAAAAAAAGAGAGGAAATTCAGAGAGGAAATTACTATTTCTGTACCTAATCTGAACATTGGAAAAAATCTTAAAGTCAACTGTTCTCGATTTGAGATGAGGCTGAGTGCTTTCAAACAAATGCTCTTTTGGAAAACACACTTCACACCTCCTAAGATCTGAGCATTTTGCTGCAATTCCTAAAAGGATAGAAACAAGACTTGGCTTAGACAGAAACTTCAAATATTTCCAATAGTTAAGAGAGTTACTAGGCCTGTAGTGACTTCGGTTTTGACATCTGCATCCACAATCACCTGTTCCTGGATTTATGGCACCCATTTAATTCTATATGGAACTGAAGAGCACTTACTGCCTCTCCTGCTCTCTCTAGATCTGTCTGTCATTAGAGAGAGAGAGAAAGCATGATTTTGCCATAGAAAACTCTTTTAAATTAACTCTTTCATACCACCTGAATGGTGCAAAGGGAAAGGACACGTACAAGGACTAGATACTGGCTACTGCAAGCTCTGTAAGAACACAGACTGCATGCCCAGGAACAAAATAAATTCATGTACTGATTAGCACTATTGGTTTAGTCAATAGTGTAACTTCACAACAAACTTTTCTCAGTCTTTGCTTCCTAAAGGAAAACTGCCCCCCAGCAAGAGAGTATACAGCACCCTTGTAAATAGCCAAATAGTTTTTCTCAGCCAAGAAAACAGAAACAAATAATTACAACATGGAAAACACTTGCTTTTGCTTTGACCAAGCATGCCTTTGAGTCAGCTGTTTATGGTTTGTCACATGGTGACCGTTCCTCATCTGGGTAACTAGCGAACTACCATAAAAAGTCCAGTATCACTGGCATTAAGTTGCTTGTCAGGCTTGTAAGGCAGTTTTCTAAATCAAGACATCATGTTATCAGAGGTCAATAGATTGCTATTTCATGCTTGATTACTTCCATGCTCCCTCTAAAAAGTACTTGCTAATTTTCAGTTTCTCAGATAACCCTTAATGATGTCAAAAATGTTTGGTTTCAGTAAGTCACCTGTTCTGCTCCTTCTCTCATGCAGTTTTAGCATTCTTACCTTGTGACCCCAGGAAAGGGCACCACTGTGTCCCATGTACCATGTTCAATTTAAATCTAATTTTTCCATTGCAACTTGCATCAAGACCATAACTTCTATCTTTTCAGTTGTGGAAGACTTCAGTAGCTCAGCCCTGCAGGTATCAAAGTGAATAGCAAAAAATAGCTAAAATAAACCAGGAGGATAACAACCAGTATGCATTTTAATGTGGGATGGGTTTTTTGGGTTTTTGGGGTTTGTTTGGGGTTTTTTGGGGGGGGGG